>JAPDSC010079150.1:0-12854 GCA_026290005.1 Latrodectus geometricus | reverse complement strand
TTTTCTTTTAATGTACAATTACTAAAATATAATAGTTCAATACACAGGTTGATTTAATTTTTTTTTCTTTCACTTCTTAATCTAATTTCTTAGAAAATTTTTAATTTATTTTACTTCTGAAAATATTTTGAGAACGCGTTTTATGGGGGGGGGGAAATTAGTTTGTGTGAAATTAACTGTATTTGAGTCCCCTTTCTTTCATTTATTTTTTAAAAACTTGTATTGTTGAGATGTTGATAAACTTATTATTCCAAAATTAATTGTATATTAAGATAAGAAAACATACAGAAATTTTAATGAAGTATTTAAAATTTAATCAAATATCTTAAAAATCGTTGTTTTTATTTCATTTAACTTCTGTAGAATTGTATATTAATATCTGCTGCATTGCTTATTTCGATATGAAATTAACTTTTGATAATGATGCAGAAATGACATTAAATAATTTTGTTATATAGAAATACTAAATTTTATTTAATTTTAAATCAAAAATTGCCCTCAACAAATATTAAACATAAAATCTTTTCACAAGAACAATCAAATTACTTTTTAATTTTTAAGCTGTTTCATTAACTATACAGCTTTAATTTTTTATAAATGCAATTATTTTATTCAATTTCTATGTTATTTAGTTATTTGTTGTTATTATTATTTGCTTTTCTTATTATACATATGTATGATAAGAAAAGCAAAGAAATCCTATTAATTAAAATATGAAAATTAGAATATTTTTTAAAAATATTTTATAACTTAAATATAGGCATCAAAAATTGAACATGCTGGAATTATATTATGGTCCACATTCACATGGAAGCAAGTAGCTTATTTGCCATTTCATGCTTTGACAGTTACACAAATTGAATTCTCACCAAATGATGAATATCTTCTGTCTGTATCAAGAGACAGGATGTGGGTTTTATACAAACATTTTCCTGAAGAACGTAAGGCATGATTTCTTAATAATACATTAAAATGTTCCGAATTACTTATGAAATGGTAAAATTAACTTGATGGAAAATTTGCCTCATTTTTTAATTTTTAACGACATTAAAAATAAATGTAAAGTATTTAATGTTTGACTACTATACTGTTAATATTTTTGTATTGTTATATATTTTGTATAATTAGAAGTATGATGCAAAACATTTTAATCATTTTTATCCTAGGTTAATTTTAACTTTGTTATGTATAAATTTTTAAAATTACAAATTCCTTTATTTACTTTATTGAAATAAATTGTCAAATTTTCAACAATAGACAAAGTAAAATCTATGCATTAGAAAGAACATGCATGAGAAACAAATTAAATTATATTGATAGATTATTTGGCAATTCAACATCTATTGATATGATTATTTATTTTGCAGAAATGAAATCTCTTATTACATAATTTGATTTATAGTTAATGTAAGACATCTATTATCCCTAGATTTAGTTTAATGTCACAACATAATAAAATGTATCATTATCTTATCAAAGATTTTGATAATCATCATTTAATAATGGTTAAATATATGAAACATTTAGTATTGATGGTATCTAATTTAAACCAATTAGTTTAGTCTAAATTTTTATTCAAGTCTAGTGCACGATGTTCAGTTACTTGTTCAGCATCTTTACTCAAAACCTTTTCATTTAAATTAATTTTCATTTTTAATTTCAAAGTGGTAATGTTTAATATGCAAATATAATTTTCATTCATGAATCAAAAATTATTCCCTGAAATCATAGCTTCTATATTCAGAGATAGATAATTTGTGCATTGTAAATTATCCCAAAATAATTAATTAAATATTTAATCAATTATTTAATATAATTATTCAGTAAAAATTAGATTCCATAAATTGATGAAGGAAATGCATTTTTGTAATTTAAGAAAATACCAAATAAGTAATATTGCATATTTACTCTCCTCTGCTTAACATCAAAAGAATAAATTTCTTCTTCTTCTTGAGCTTGTCAGATATGTGGCACCTCTGCATTGTTGCATTTTGTTCCATGCTCCAAGCCCAATTTTTTCCTAGTTCCATTGTCTTGGGTCACCTACTTTGTTTATAAAGTCTGATAGGCCCTCAATGGAGTTTAGGTGTAATTCTTTAAGAATCAATTTACTGTGAATTAAAAAAATAATACTTTATAATTCCAACTCTTACCTATAGCTGCATCATTAATAATACTTCTATAATGATGCAGCTATAGGTAAGTGTTGGAATGTCTTGCTCAACAAAAATAGTAGAATCCCCTGTTTTGATCGTTTGAAATTGGTTTCTTTTGTTTGCTTGCTAAACATGACTATTTACAAAAACATTTACATCATATTGGAGTCAAGGATTTGCCTTGTTGCCTTTTGTGCCACAAAGGAAATATGGATGGTGATCACCTTAGGCACTACCCCATTATTTTAAAGTTTCTTGAAGACAACTCTGTGGAGCTAATTTTAATTTTTTTTATGCTTCACCCTCACTCTATTGGGCTGCTTGTCAATTAATGGCCGAGATGTTGAAGATGGGCATAGGATAAGAAACATTATATGTAATCAAACATGTATCAAACTTTGTAAGTAATGAATTGTAATCAAATAAATCGATAGATAATAAACACAATTCTTTAATTGAATATTATCATGTACATAAATTTTTTCCCTTATGTAAATTATTTAATCAAATGTGTCTCTACAGCTTCACTTTACAGAAAAGTAGCTAACCTTGATCGGAAATTAGGAGTACATGCTAGAATAATTTGGAGCTGCGCATGGGCATTTGATAGCTTATATTTTAGTACAGCTTCTCGAGATAAAAAAGTATATTTTATCTATCAGTCTAATAAATTAAAATATTTTTCTTTCAAAAAGCCTTAATACTAGATACAGGTTTTTATGAATAGGTTGCAATGTGGGGTAAAAATTCACAAGAGGAACAAATTGTGCAAGAACAATATTCTTTGTGTGCAAAGCCTCTAGAAGTGGAAGATTCAGCAACAGCAGTTTCTATTGCACCTAGCTTAATTCAAAATAAGTATGTTTATTGTATTTGAATTTAATATTAATAAAATAATCAAAATATCTTGCACACCTTACTATGTAAAAATATTCATATTATTAAAATATTAAATTTTAAATAAATTTGATTCTCGCAGTCATGCATGAATACTTTACTTTTGAGTGTAGAAATTTGAAATAAGAAAAAACTATGATATACAACAGTTTTGTAATTCATGATTATCATTTACATCTGTTTGAGCCTGATAATTTTGTAAATTGATGTATATTTTTGTTATTTTATAATCAAATAATCTTTCTTACAAATTTTAAAATTTCTGCTCCAAAATAAAAATTTTCTTTAAATAAAAATATTTAAAGCATGAACATAACTATGAAAATTTGGAGTTAAAGAACTAATATTTATATATTGATTATTTTTATTGTTTGATATTGATAATTTGATTTTCATTTTATTAAAATCTTTCAATTTTTAAGAATAATTGGAAGCTTTATTTAAAATTAATTTAGTTTATAATATTAAAATATATTATTTACTTTATTGGAAAATAATATATTTAATATTATAAACTACTATTTTAATATATAAGCAATTATGTTAAACATTTAACGGTAACCATTTTTATGAAAGAATTAGAAAATCGCATATGTTTTAAGCATCTTATATAATGCTGAGATTTTTTGTAAAAATGTATCATTAAGACCAAAGAATATTTTATTTTGTGAAAAATAAATTCCATTATGTTAGAAGTAAGTATTACTGATAATTTCATTAAGTGAACTTGATGAGACTACTCAAAATTATTTGACGATAATACATGTCTTTAAAATGATTACAGAAAAATTTGAACTGTATTGAAATTTTCTTGTACTTAAATTTTTTACATTAAAACAACTTCAACTTGATTTGTTATGGTAAATTTCCCAGATTTACAAATATTTAATGCTTGTATATCCTTTATATAGATAAGAATATTCAATAAAAAAAAATTAATTCTTCCAAGAATAAACTTGTGAAAAAATATCTTTATATTATCTCTGAGAAATAACTCATTACATTAAGAAAAACATTAAATAAAAGCAATAATGTGTCTAATTCTTTGCGTTTGGAAAGATTTAGATTGCATTGAATTTCCTACTCCTTAATATAATAGCTAAGTAATGTATAAATTAATGTGATTGATTTGCAGAGTCATTTTAATCATTTAATAGCTCTGTTGTGATAATCATATAGTGAATTCAATTTTGAGTATTCCAAAATTTTATTTTTATTTTGATGAATTCTAGTATTTTTTCATTTAGATTACAAATTTTGGACTGAATCATATTAATTAAGTAATTAACTATAGTTCAAAGTTTTGTGATGACATTAATATGGTGATTTTGAATTTGTAAAAATAATGAGTTGAAATACAATACAATTAAAAAATTATTTGATATAATAAAACCAAATAAATAAAATAATTATAAATTTGACCATGGAAAAAATCATATTAAAACATTACAAAATTTCTTGCTTCTAAATGTTGTATGTTCTGTAAGAAAATCAGAACATTAAACATTTTTCCATTATTGATGAAAATTTTTAAATTTGTTAAGATTATTATTGCATACAAATATTTTTTCTTACTATGATTATGAAAATTTATTTTTTCATTTACATCTCAATGTATTCTGTTATAGGTACCTCATTGCTATAGGATTAGAAAATGGATGCATATTGCTAAGTTCATTTTGTAAGGAGTTAGGCTGGAGTATTCTACAAAAATTAGATCAGAAGTATCCTTTTTAATATGGATATTTGTAATAGTTTCATTATTTTTAAATTGCAATTATAACCTGTGAGTTCTTTTTAGAATCATTATTGTATTTGGTAATGAATTCTGTATATCAAAAATACACATATTTTTCTGCTACTTCATTTATGTCATCGTTTTTAACAGAAATATAATATTCCAAAGTTTTCTTATGGATATATTAATTATATATTATTGATGTTATTAAAAAGAAACTTTCAATTAATTTTATTGAAGTAAAGTGAATTTATGATTAAAATTAATCTCTATTGTATATGTAAATATTCTGATTTGAATTTATATTCTGTGTGTGAAAAATGGTAAATTAAAATACATTCTATTTTACTTGCATAAATTTAACTAGATTCTAGGTATCTATCTAATTATTTAATATATCTTATTATCCAGTTATCAATTTATTAACAATTTAAAAAAATAAAAAATAAAATAAATTTTGAGTCGATAATCAAATGATATTCTTGTGCAAAAAGGATGGAATTAGAAAAATTCTAATTTTCCATTACTTTTATTTAGGCAAACTTTAGATCTGACAGTTTATTTATATATAATGTGGATTCTGATATTAACTTATTGCCCGATTCACTTACAATGAAATCAGTTTGGTGGAAAACATCAATTATAATTCAAATTTCTGGAATAAAATAAAGCTATATTCAGATATTGCTATTAAAATGCTGACAAAGTGTTTGTATATTTAATATATGACATTTATAGCCGAATGATGGCTGATTGGTTAGTGTTTCTGACTCCTAGGCTGTTGTTACTGGGTTCAAATCCTGGTTCGGCTATGGACATTTCATTTCTCTCTCTGTGTTTCCTTGTCTTTTCTTCTGAGATGAATGAATGTGGCCTACCCTATAAAAGGGTTTTTGAAAGGATTTATATTTATGTGCAACATTTCATATTTTAAGTACTAAAAGAATAAAAATCAAATATTTGCTAAGCATTTTAAGAACTTGTTGAAAATTGCAGTTACTTTTATCAAACTATTAAAATGGCCTTCTTATATTTAATTTTGAAATAAAATATTCATAAATAAATCAAAACTTTTGTACATGTTGTATACTTGTTATTCTTATATTTGGTATTATTGTATATGTAACTTAACATTATCCATATTGTTTTAATATAACATTGATGTCAAAAGAGATAGAGTACATTAGCATTGAATAATTTTATTTCCCTTGTGTATTAAATCATTCTAATTCAATTGGATGTAATATTATTTATTTTGATGAAATTTCATAAAGTGACAAAACCATTATTCATGTAGAAATGAAGTGAATGATTCAAACTTTAATAATTAATATGAATTGATTGCAAGAATTTTGATAAGTAACAATTTCTACTCAAATTGACTTATGTAGTACTTTGAAATTTTAAATGCTTTTTTTCTGTATTGAATTAATTTCTATATTGAAATGTGGTGATTTTTGATGTATCAATTTATATAAGGCATTTTGATTTTAATAAAATGATTTAAAATATTTATATTTATATTTTAACTTATATTTTTCTTTAACATGACTTAGTATTGCACATCATTTAAATGTCAATAGGTTGAGGTTTTCTCCCGTCTTAGGTGAAGCTGGAACTAAAGAAAAGAATTCACAGATTCTGCAACTTGCTAGCTGTGGGAGTGACCATCATGTTAAAATTTTTAGCCTTTACATAAAATAAATTGTATAATATATTTTCATTTGTTTTTTAATAACATATGTTTGAAAAATGGCTATTCAATCATGGAAAGAACATTTTTTTTATAAAATAAAATGAATTCAATTCATGTACATTCTTTAAATGACCCAAATTTTATTAAAATTTCAAAACCATAAAAAATTGCAGCAATCCAAATACTGTAGAGAAATGATTGAAGAAAGTAATAAATTTATCCTTTAAATGTTATTTTATGTTTTCTGCAATAACAATTACTTTAATAGATAGTTTAATTACATTGTATCAACTAAGCAGAAATGATGCTTTAAGTTATAATTAATTTCCATGCTACTTGTTACCACTTGGAAATTTGTATTTTCAAAAAAATAGATTATTCCAAATAGTGACAATTGAATGTAGAATCATATAAAGTTTATTACACTGCTTAAAAAGTACAACATAATGAGGGGCAAAAAATATCCAAGTCCAATAAAGATCAGCCTAATATAAATATTATTTGAAAATACCACTAATATTTTTATACTTTGTATAAAAAATTAAACAAATCTTTTTGAAAGTAATCTATGGCTGGGAATAGTTGCTGCAGCACGCTTTTGAAATTGAAAAATATATTTATATGAATTGTTGTGTGGGGAGAGTGTCAGCCATGCTATTTTCACACATTACCCAAAGTTGATCTGTTGTATTTTGAGCCAATCATTCCAATTATTAAAATTTCAAAACAGCTAAAGTTAAAGAAATAATGCTATTTTTAAGCTAAGAAACCTTAGCCATTATATACAAAATATTGGTAAAAGTTTTCCAGGTAAAACTCACAGTAGCCTGGTAGAATACTACTCTACAGAGCATAAGATTCCATGCACAATCCCAGTCTCTGCTGAACGATTGAAGGTAGATGTTGCACTTTTGCATCATGTTTATTGGAATGGGTGCTTTAAGATTTCCTCCCTTGGTACATGTGAATATGACCTACTATGAATAGTCTTCCCAGGTAACAATTGATGCTGTGGATGCTAAAATGTCTTTCAATTGTCTTTGACTATTAAGCTATATACAACAGAGTTACAGCCACTTTTCCAGTTAGAATCGACCACAGGAAAGACCTGAAGGTGAAAGAACAGAATAGACTGTTTAGGGATTTAAGTGTTGATTAGTCAATTTACCTGTAATATATACTAAGGAGTGAAATTCATCATTACTTCAAATTAGTTGAGTGCAGTGGTGAATAAAACAACACTTTAATAGCGTCTCACTATGAAGTCATTCAAATCTTATCCAATCATCATAGTATTGATGACAAAAGCATATTTTGTTGGAAAATGCAATCTCAATTTAAATATCTATTTTCACCATTCATTGTCTCATTGCAATGCAAAGCCTGTGGTTTAGAATCAAAACATTCAGATTGTAACATATTTTCTTTTTATTAATCGATGTCAAATGTTGCGTTACAGATTGTCTTGGTGATATGGTGCAGAATGCTCCATCCAAGTCATGTACTTGTTTTCATGTCATAACTAAACAGGTACAATCATTCACTGTTGGTTAATCATTTCTTCCGGTAACCACCAAATTCCATTTCATATGATAGTTACTTAATAACATTTGATACAATGACTGATTTTTAGGAAAAATAATTTGTGTATGCAAAAATTCTTTTGTAGAATTCAGAAGCAACATCTTTTTATCTTACCAGGTATATCTAAGCCGCACTTGTAAAAAAATTGCAGCAGGAAAATAATTTAGTTTCTACAAAATGACATCTTCCCTTCACTTTATATATAGTTAATTGGTACTATATTTGAAGATTATGTACAATTATGGTGAAATTATATTATTTACATATCCCATATATATATGATGCAATTTTATAGAATTTAGACTAATCTTTTGTTTTTCATGGCCAACAGTGCATATATTGTCAATTACCCCCAGTGAAAAGAAATGAAAAAAAAAATTGGAATATTATTTTGCATTAACTTTAAAACAAAAATTAAAATAACCTATTTTTAATATATCAAGATATGACTAATAAAGTTTAGGAAAATCAGTATTAAAGTAGAACTCTTAAATCATAATTCAAAATAGTTGCTTCTAATTTTTAAAGCACAGAATGGTAATATACACAAAATTATCTACAGCCGCTTAATATTTTAATAAATAACATGAAATTCGTTTTTTACATTACTTGACTTATTTAAAACAGTATTTCTGATATCTCAGTCTATACATTACAAGATATTTCATAAAAGTATTAAAACATTTTTCAATATTTAATCTTATTTATTAAAAAATTATATACATTTTTCTTATTTGAAAGAAAGTATTCAAAAACAAATATAAGTTTTCCACAAAAAAATATGAATATTAAATCAAAAAATCAATGGAGCCATTAAAATTTACAAGAATTAAGTAAATTCGTGCTGTTATTTTGGTGTGAAATCTCACATCCATTTTTTTTTTTCAATATTTTTTTTCTAATGGTGGGCACACTTGAGTAGTTAACCCATTTGTTTCAACAAGGTCGGAAACTGCTGCTCATTTTATTGTTACCCGGTGGGCACTTGTGAACCAAGTCAAGTAGGTACGAGTAGCATCGCCCACGCCACACCACCACAAACCCGTTTATAGGGCGGCCCACATTCATCCATCATCTGAGGAAAGGACAAGAAACACGGAGAAAGTACATCCATGCCCGAGACGGGATTCGAACCGAGGTCCTCCCCATTCGTAGTCAGGTACTCTAAGCACCAGACAGTGTGGACGGCTTTTTTCAATATCTATATTTAAATTCTAATGTTATTAAATAATATTAGTAATCAGGCATAGTTCATTAGTATATTTCTTACCTAGATTCAAATCTAAGCTACTTGAATATACATATATAAAATATTAAACATTTATAAAATATGAACATCTCAAGTAAGTCGTCTTATATTTTGAAAAAAAATTATTGCAATTGATTTTTTTTTTCTTTTTTAATAATTTCTCAAACTATTTTGAATCAATTTTGCATAGAATTTGTTTAGTTATTGATATAGTTCTCTACAGATTGAATGGAAGTTTAAATCTTAATTCAGCTTTAAATGTTACTTTATCATAGTAGCCAGTTTGATTGGCTGATTTGCTATTTTATGATCAATGTTTGTTAAAGAGGCTAATTTGATTGAAATCTATTATTCAAATAAGTAAATTATAATTAGACTGAACCATTAAAAACAATGTTTCAGTTATAATTCACCCACAAACTGTTGAACTGAAGGTCAGGGCATTAACCATTCAACTGCCAGCCTGGCATAATCAGAAAGGGAACAATAATGATGTTAGTGACATTGAAAATTTTTTTATGAAAAGTGATTTGATTTCAATATCAAATATTTATACAAGAAAACGAAAGATTAATTATTTAAACAAGTGAAAGAAATGATTTTTTAACATTTATAATTCAAATTAAGAGTATTGTGAGTGTCACATACTACCAATTGTGTAATGTTTAGTAAAAACTTTTACTTAATCACTTGTCAAATTATTGAATATTTTAAAATGGTTTAATTATTTTTTACCTCACAAAGCAATAGTTTCTATTACATGTACATTTTTGTATTGTTAATCTGAATAACTAAACATAGCAAGATTTTATTAGTTTTTCAATTCTATTTAAGTAAATTTATTAATAATAATTAATATAACCAATACGTACAAAAATTTAACTTTTAAATATTTTTAAATGTAGAAATTTAATTATTTTCCATATATTTTGTATAAATATGTATCCCTTACATAAATTTAATTTTAACAAAATAAAAACATTTTAATATAGTTGGCAATATTACTAAATACTTTCCTTATACTTTGATATACAAAAAAGCTAATTTCAATGTTTTTATTTAAAAGATTTTTTTTTAATTATATATATAAGTATTATTTACAGGATGCATTTTTGCCCCATATGTAATTTTAGGACAGAGCTAATATTTAAATATCATAAAGACTTAAGAAAGAATCTAACCATGGCCATTTACTGTTAAGTGTGATCACAAAAAGATGCTGAAGATAAAGATGACTCACTTTACTAGATTACAAAATTTATTAATTCTCTGAGAGCAATAATCAATATTAATTTCACATTAACCCTTTATGTTCAACAGTTTTTTAAGACAAGGAAAGAATTTTTTTTCCCCTTATGTAAAAAAAAAAACACTGCTGGCGGCAGATACGAATGTGCCGAAAGCGTCACAATGGCCTATTGTGGAATAACTCACTTAGCTACTGAGGCAAAATGATTCTGGAGGTATGTGCCGAATTCGGCACACCTGATGTTAAAGGGTTAAAAAACTGATTATCAATATATTTACTCTTTATTTAATCATTTTTGAAAATAATCCCATTTGAATAAATACCACATATTTATATTTTTTATGTGTACTTATTCAAATAAAATAACAGTTGCTGAAGTTTACATGACCATTTTTTTCAATTGGGCAAATGTGCTGCAATTAAATGTTATGAAATTCTGATCATATAAGTAAGAAAGTAATCTTATGCAGGTGAAATATGTTCATAAAAGGTATAAAAAAGGCTAATATTTTATTATTGAACAAATTGTCTATTTATGGAACATTTTGCAATTTTTGAAGAAGCAGGTTGGAATAATGATGCTATTCAATGACATCTTGAAAAAACAATACACAAATTATAAAATTTTAAAAAAAGATTAAGCATATAGGTTTATAAATTAAATTAGAAATCTCTATAGAATGAAAACTAGTTAATAAAGCATCAAATTTAAAATTATTTAGATAGAAGGAATTGAATTCCATAGAAAATTAATTAAGTCATTAATTAAAAAAACATACTGACTTATTTTTCTCAAAGTTCTTATATGTATTTAAATTATAATAAATATTAAAAATAACACTCATAAGTGTAAATGTCTTCATAGGCTTTTCATTGCCACTGCAATAAATTGATGAATTTTTGCAAGAATAACTTCATCATGTCCAGGCATAATATACAACTTATTTTTATGATTATAGATTATACTATTTATTAAGGGGAATAATTGATCTTGTTCATATTATTTTTAAAAAATCAATATTATCTCCATGCATATTACTCATTACCATAATGATAACAGAAATTTAAAAATTATTTTCCAGATTTTGGTAATGTAATTAAAGATTTTATGTTAAGCATATTTTAGAAATGTATTAGATAAAATATGAATGAAAATATACATTAAATAAAGACAGGAAAATTTTTTAGCCAACATTTATTCTAATGAAAATGATTACATTGCATATTTTTACACACATCTTGTCAAGAAAAGCCAGATGAAGCTGCCATGATGAATGAAATTAAAGATCCATGATTTATTTTCAAATTAGTGACTAGTAGAAATATGAACTAAATATATACATGACTTAGAAGTATTTAACAATTACATCAAGACACTGATTTTCCACTATGCATTAGCCATTAATAACTCTATGACCAGCCCCTACTTCCAAAAACAATTATTAATTTTTAAAAAATTGATTGTTTTTGTTAATGATAATATAATTTTGATATTATACATTTTTTAAATAAATAAAGTTGAAGAAAAGTATATTAACAAAGATACATCATCCATTCATTGATTTAATTTAAAATTCTAAACAAAAAAATTACCAATATTTAGACATATTATACATAGTAAATGATGAATCTAAGTACTTAAAAGCAGAGCATTAATGCTGTACTAAATATACATAATATATGTAAAATACTTAAAATTTAATTACAATTTGTATTAACTTTATAAAACTTATAAAATAACTTATAAAATATAAAACTTATAATTAACTTTATAAAATAAAAATTTATTAATTTTTATTTAAATATAAAGTTAATTTCTTGCAAAGATACAACACTTCCATTTAAAATCTGTTTCAAGAGAGAGAGAAAATATTTTTTTAATTTTCATTCTTATAAAATAATCACAAATACAATTTCCCTGATTTTCTTCTTGAGCCTTTATACATCATAGATTGATTTAGAAGCATCAAAACGTATTTCACTGACTAATCTTTAAAAGTAAAATTCTAAAATATCAAAATATTTCAGAGCACTATATTTTAAAATTGTAGAAATTTCATTACGTTACAGGTTCTCTTACATTAATATGCTTTTTTAAAAAACTTATTTTGAAAACAATTTATGTCCTCACAAAGCAGAGTGACTATAAAGAAACATTGTGAACAAATAATAGAATACATTCAACTAATTTTTGTCTTGATTAGTCATAAAATACAATTATAAATAAAGGTGAAATTTATGGATATCTGTGTTTTGAACCAAAGAATTCACTTTTAAATTATAAT
>JAPDSC010079146.1:0-11927 GCA_026290005.1 Latrodectus geometricus | reverse complement strand
ATATATCAGTAAGAAATATATGTTTCCTAGAATTTATGTAAGTGAAATAAAATTAAAATTTTAAATTTTCTTTTCTAATTAAACTTTAAAAAATTGTAAATTTCACTTGAAAGAAATAATAATATAGCAAGCCTATTTTGCTAAGATAAATGACTTAGTTAAGAACATTTTCATATCACATTTCTTCATTAAGTCTGAACCAATGGATATATTAAAGAACATTTCAGTGCAAATGTAATTAATGACCTTGTACCTCAACTAATACGCTCATTATGAATGCTCGAATAATATAATCTAATAACTGTCCATAAAGGGAAAACTTAATAATTATTAAATATATTGCTTGATTGAGTGCTAAATAGTTAAAGATGTGGCATTCAATAATTTATCAATAATACGCATTGTAAAGGAAAATATTGCATCAAAAGAATACATATCATATTATATTTAAATTTTAATTTAATATATTTATTGCAAAGTTATAATATTGTTGTTCTTGCAAAATGCATTTATTATTGCAATTTGAAGAATAGTTATCACTTGTTAAAATATCATTCTGATAAAATAATTATATGTTTTATATTAAATTATCTATAAAGCATTCTGTTCAGTTAAACAAAAAATTACCTTTTTTTTCAAATTTTCCTATTTTTTTTAAAAATAAATTCAATAGTATGAAATATGTGATGCAAAAATGAATCAGTCAAAACTTCGTGATTAATTAGGTGCCTTAATTTGTTTAACAGCAGATAAGGAGAACAAAATATATTTATCATAAAAAATCCTGTTACGATCAAATAATTATTATGTGATCGTAAAAAACACTATATATTTTGTAAATTAATATAAAATTATTGGATAAATATTTAATCCAAAGTACTAATGAAATAGGTTTTTAAATCAGGTAATTATTTTAATGAATTTTAACACTAAAATATTTATTAAATACATTTGTTTAAATGAAACAACATGCTGATTAACGCCAAACATATTGAATATAATCTAAGAATATTAAACAGTATTTTAGAACTTTGGAAATCGATTCTTATTCCTTAATGTTTTGAAATCATGATTTTAAAAATATATCTATTCAAAACAAAGGAGAAAAATAATTTAAACTAATAGTATTTATCTAAACTTCTTTATCTAAATTTGTTTCGTTAAGTATATAAATTATTGACCTTAAATTTTAAACTTAAGGAAACAAGCTTAGATAAGCATTAATTAGAATGAGATTTAAATAAATTATAGAATACTTTTTTGCATTTCCCCATGCAAAATAAACATAGTTGAGAACAATTTTTTTTAAATATCTGAATTTCTTTCCAAAAAGCAAATATCCAAATATTGTTGAGAAAATATTTTACTAAACATGTCTGTTAAAGAATGTTTAGGGGTATATAACTATTGTAGTTTTTATCTTAAGCAGAAAATTTGCTTATTAATCCGATTATTTTTTTTCTCGTATAAAAAAACTAATATTCCTTCTCATTTGTTAGAAAAAATTATTTTTAAAATAGAACTTTAATTCAATTGACCTTAAGTTTTAAGCCTAAGGAAACATGTTTAGGTAAGCATTGATTAGAATCAGATTTAAATAAAATATAGAATACTTTTTTACATTTTCTCATGAAAAATAATTGAGAATAATAAATTAAAATAGTTCCACTGTCTATGCTACATGAATATTAAGAAAATGGAATTCCTTTCATTTTTAAAAATATTTTCTCCAGTGATTTTAGAAACTTGGACATAAATATCAACAGAAATACAAAAAAGATGGAGACAGATGTAGAGCATACGCAGCATTTAACTAAATAAATAAATGAGTTTTTTTCCTTGAAATAAGTTGCTTATTTAACTGAAATAAATATGCTTTTAAATTCAAATCATCTCATGAAAGATTTATTTCACATGCATATGGAAATCAGTTCTGAAGTCTTTATTTAAGGTTACTTACAAATAAATAAAGAGCTATTTAAATGCGTATAAAGTTAATTGAATCTGTGATTTGAAACTAACATAGAAATCTACATTATTTAAGTAAGAATATATTTGGTTCCTTCAGAAATTTGCATGCAGTAATACTGCAATAGTGAAATTTTTTGATATATTTTTTTATTTATTCCTGTTATAGTATTTTGATTTGATTTTTTTTACATAAATTACTTATATTTTTATAACAGAATTATTCCTTATTTATTTATTAAGTTTTTCTTATAAATAATCTTAAAGATGTTTGTATATGATTGAATTTCAAACCAAAACGGGGCAATGAAACTTCATTAAAAAGTTTTTTGTAATAAGTATTTAAATAATTTTAATTGTCATATTTTTATGAAATATATCACAATACCTATACGCAAATAAGATTGCAATTAGGTCAACTGATATCAGGTATATAGGTAGTGTGGGTATGTATTCTTAGGCTATTGGTAAATCACAAATTAAGATATTACAATATAAATTATTTTCTTAAATTTTTTTATATTATTTTTCATATTATTTTTATTTTTTAACAATGAATTCTTTATAATTTAAATACTTTTATGTAAAATCAAACTTTGTATTTTTGCAAATAAAAACAAAAGCTATTCTTAATTTATTCCAAACATTTGATTAGCATATTTAAATGCTTTTCTCATTATAAGATAGACTAAGGAGTTTTGAATCTATTTTGAAATTTTTATTATTTTGCTGATGTGTCTTTTACATGAATATAAATTTAATAATCTTCTTATATTTTGTTAAAATTTTACCTAAGAAATAATCTTTTGTATTGACAAGGGGTATTCCAAAAATACAATTAATTTATTAATCAATAAATTAATCTTTATGCGAATTACAGAAGAATAATATTCCAATACAATCTTATACAAACAACCGTCCCATGATGTTAGTTACAAAATTATTATATAAATGTTATTTTTTAGTTTCTGAAAAGTTATAATGATTAAGCTTTTGTTCACAGAGCATTTATAGAATAAATGTATTTCGAAAATTTCCTTCGGTTAATTTATGCTTTTATATTAGTCATCTAAAATTGAAAAAATTTTCTTAAAGTAATAATAAATCTAAATCTGTCTTATGACAACATACCTCCTTTAAGTATTTAAAATTAGAATTGTATGCTAACACATTAACAATCAACATTTTTATCTTTCTTCAGTATTATATTCGAAAATATAACATGTAAACATAAGATGAACATATAATGTTTTGTATTTCCAATATATATTTGAATATGAATTTACAATATATATATCAATATGAATTTTTGGCATTCTTAACAATTTGAAATAGTGATTGCATGAACTTATATTAACAACCAAGATAATTTTTTCTCTTTTAATTTTATAATTTATTTACGAATTGCTTTAGAATATTTTCCTTTCTCGTCATTTGAAATGAATATCTTTTCAATTTGTTTCAATTAAATTTGATTCGCAAAAGACGATTGTTTAAATTCAAATTTCTAGTCAAATGTATATGCTTATAAACTGAATATGATTATATTCTAATATTATTTTATTCATAGATAAAAATATGGCAGAGAAAAGTTTTCTCACTTGAAATATTCACATATAATAATTTTGTATACTAAAGTATTACTCAGTTGAGAACGGATTCATATTTAATAGTGATAAATTTTCTACGTACAAAATTTTAGAGCATAAAGAATAAGTCTTAAATGCATTTTAACTATTATTTTGGTATTAAAATAGTGGATTAAATTAATTAAAATCAGCGATATTAATTAATCTTTCTGTTTTGATTCTTGCATATCAATTGGGTATTACAGAAATCTCTCTCTCTTGATAAAAAGCTTGATAAAAAGCTTTTGATCAAAGTTCAAGGAATTTGAATGCATAAAACTATTTTAACAATACATTACATAAATATAAAACATTGGTTGCTTTCAAATTAATATCTAAAAATAACACTAAACTTTTATTTAACTTGGTAATATTTATTTAGAGTAAACTGAGTTACCAAATATTTTTAAGTAAGTAAATAGTGCTTCTGTGGTAAAGTTAAATAGTGGTAAAGTTATCTGTGGTACATAAACCGATTTCATGTGTAACCCTAATGAAAAGAACAAATCGACATATTCAATAATTTATGTACACAGTAAATGATATTATTATTTGATGAACAATAAAACTAGTCACATTATGTAGATAAATAGACTTATTTTTTTAAAAAAAATTCATTGTAAAATTTACATTTCTTTCCATCAAAGCATTTCCTTTTTTATCAAAAATAGAACTTTTTTAGTATTTAGACGTGGAGAATTATCCCCCAAAAATATGGACTACTCGAGGATAACTGGAAATTTATGGCATTTAAAATGAAGCAAATTTAATTTAATTGCTGAACAAGATGTTTCACTAACTGGCAAGGGGATTTGTGGGATTCTAATGTGTGAGATTTCTTTATTTCAATTTCAGAAATCATAAATTTAAACAATTTAAACTTTTACCAAAGACATTACACATACCATTCAAACATTTCTGTCGATTCACAAAATCTGCTTGACCACTATATAGCTATTACCAAGATAATCGATTGAAAATTTATATCTCTTAGAGACAAAACTAGTCTCCAGATAAGTTACCGAAAAAAACCAAACACATGACTATAAATGTTTAGTGTGGCGTGAACATCCCAATTATGTTACAGTAAGCAAAATATTTCTTTAACATGAATTCATGGTCTAACATGTTACATTCTTATTAAGCTGACTTCATGTTCATTTCTAGCAAATTTAGTTCCCACCAATACGAGTATACTACTATCATTTATATTACCGTTCTTCAGTTCTTCTGAAGTTCATTACTCACATTTTAACAAAATGACTTCAATTATATGATGTATATTGCCATGAATGTCTTCAAGAATTCAGAAAAGCTTTACTAAACTGAATATATTGAATAATCATTAATCAGACACATCAGGGACTTATGATATTGTTTTCGTAATCCATAATTTGTCTAAGAAGGTTAATTTTATCATCTTTGAATGTTAAAGCGAGTGAATATAGTCAGATAATTGAGACAATTTAAGAAAAATATCTACTTGTTATTAGGCGAGAAATATATGAATCTATGGCACACAAGAAAAAATCAATCTTTGATACCAGAACAATTACAAGTTTATTTATTTATTTACTATTTGCTGAAACCATTCAGTCATTTGAAAATTTTGTGTATGTTCACCCCATTCACCAATTTTTATTATGAACGAAAAACTCTTTTCAAATTTGTTAATATTTTGTACATCATTTTCATGATCTAAAAATCAATTGAAAATTTTGTGGATGAAAATTTCATGATCTACAAATTTGTATTTTGAAGATCATGGTATGAAAACAATTCTTTGACTAATTTATCAATTGTTTAGTCAAAGAATTGTGTTTTCATACCATTTAAACATACGAAATTATCCTATGAAAATTATATTTTTTGTATGTATATGGTCTACTTAGCTTCATAAAATGTTGATTTTATATGTTCAATTATAGAAAAACTAAAAAACAAATTTTCTGTAAATATTTGTTTTATGAATGTTCCTATTAAAAAGTATAAGAAATATTATATATTTTCTATTTAAATTATTTTTTTAAGATATTTAATATTAAAAAGAAAAAAACATATTTTATTGTGTTACAACTATTACTCTTAGAAAATTTATTTAATTTATTAAAAATAAATTATTCATAAAGAAAAGTAGATTTTATTATTTATCACTTTGTTTTAATAATTCATCCCCTTGTAATAGCACTTAATTTTAATCACTGAAAATGTTTTCAGAAAAATTATAAATTTTAAGTTTTTAATGAGGGTATAAAAAGATCCCAATTTTTTTCAACCATAGGTTAAAAGCTATAACCTTGACATATACGAAATACGCTTTCCCCATAAAAAATAATCTTAATTTTAATCTTAAGAAAATATATTTGACCTTATATAATGCAGTTAATTTCATGACAAATAAATAATTCTATAATAGTTCCTTATTGCAGAAAGTTTAAAATAACGAGCTTCTTAAGTTGTCATGTTAAACAGGTAATTTTGTCCTCAGAAAAAGTAAAGCCTCTTAACTCTTAAGACCCTTTTTTTAATTTTGAAACTTGTGTAAAAAGATTTTATTTTGCATTAAAAAATCATACATTTAAAAATTACAAATATTTTAATGGGTTTTGAATAATCATCACTGCAATTAAACTTGGAGAGTAGTCTAATTAGTTGAAGAATTGTTATTGATTACAAGATTAAAATTGCATCAAATAGACTTACTCAAATACATTAATAACACACTATTTTATAACTTATTGGTTAATGAAGGTAAAATATTGTAAATATATATTCAGGGTTCTATAAAGAGAATGCTACTTAATAAGATGTAATATACAATTTAAAATATTTACAAGCTTTAAGTTCAAAAATTAATATTTGTAGAATATTTGACCGATTTGAATGAGTATTAACTTATTAATGGGGTTTAAATAATTACCATTTTTATTCGTGTATTTGCATGTGGAAAACGACAAATCAAACGGAATAATTCATTCTCAAAAAACTCGTATTGTAGTGAAAATATCAATCAACGGGAATATAGTTACTTTATGTTTTTGGAAAAAGCCTTTGAAAAACAAGACGTTTTATCATCTCCTCATAACAGCAAATAATATTTGCTGTTGTGTTCCTATCCCACAAATTATTCTGTGATTAATATTGCCACACAAATTAATCACAAATAAACTAATATGTTTGAGATTAATATGTTTCTTTTATAAGAAGTGAAACTCTTCTTAAATTTCTAAGAGGTTTCAACTAATGTACACATTTTTAAATTGCTTTCTATAAGGATTAATGGTGAAGAATATAAGAGAAGACTATAAGGATTCATAACTCTACTTGAGTTATGAATCATTTTGATTTTCAAACAGAAAATGCTTCAATGAAGTTAAAACTAAATGCTTTTTAAATTGATCCATCAACAAAATTGCTTTTTTTCAAGCTTTGAAAATATTTGATTTCTTATTTCTAAAGAAAAATACCCAACTTCAGTCCACGTCTGTCTCAAAATAAAAGCGACGTTCAACTTTACACACCTGAGAGAAATTTCTTTTTTCCCATAATGAAATTAATTAATTGTAATTCCATAAATGGACTCGTTGATAAATATTTAGACAATGGTATTCGCCAATGGAAGATGTTACTAAGTATTAAAAATGAATTGATAACACAAAAGATTTGTATGTTCTACATACAAATCTTTTGTGTTATGCCTTTGATAGATTTGTATGTTCTACATACAAATCTTTTGTGTCAATAAGACTAAAAATATTTATGTTAATAAGACTAAAAATATTTATGTTAATAAGACTAAAAGTTTTATGTTTTATGTTAATAAGACTAAAAATTTTATGTTTTATGTTAATAAGACTAATAAAAGATCCATTACAATTTGAAAGATTATCTCTGTCACACAAAAATATTACACTTGTTATTTATTCAAACTATACATCAATTTTCTCTTACATATGAATTCATTTCAGTTCCCTTTCTAATACATAGTTTTATAAATATTATTATATTTTTATTAATTTCTTTTCTTATATTTCTATCGTTCTATGTGAGTAAATAAACAAATGCTTGGATTTTTCCAATTTTCTAATTAAATTTCTCGTCAAAGTCGTATTCTAATGACAATATGTCATCATTTGGAAGATTCTACATTTGTTAAGTTCAGAATAAATTAAAATGATTGATTATCAATTTCACAAAAGGATTAAGAAATAATTGTGCAATTTGTTTTTCTTATCAAAGCGCATTAACTTAATAAATTATTTGATTAAATAAAATCTTTACCTGTTTTAAATTTTCATTGACAATTTATTTTCTATCTTCTTTCAAACTGAAATATTGCAACTAATTAAAATACGCACTATTAATAAATCTTTAAAATTCACAAGATGAGTTATAGAATTATACTCTAAATACATTATTATCTTAATTTATTTTTAAAATGACAAACAAAACTTTACTTAATAATAGAAAAGACCCGATAATAATAAAAAAAGATCATATTCTGAAGGCATAGTATAAAATTTAGAGAAAAGACTGAATGTTTTTGATAAAAATGTCAGAAGGTTATAAAAAGATACTTTTTAATAAGATATTTCAATCGAAAGTTTAATCCCTTTCAATGGATTAGATACAAAATTATTTTAAAAATGTTATTGTTACGCTGTCAGTGTCATAAAAATTCAAGTCAAAATATTGGTTTTAAAATTTGGGAATAAGAATCTCGAGAGAAATACATCTAATTAAAAATAACGAGCTCATTAAGTTGTCCCGCTAATCAAATATTTTTATTAACGAAAATAAGCAAATAATATTCTCAGTTTCACACTTTTAGAAAGAATTAGTTTTGTTTTAGTTCTCCTGGGAAGGAAAATTGTGATGAGATTTATTTTTATTTCAATTAAATGAGAATGCTATTGTAATTGTTTTTGTGACAATTTAACACTGTCACAATTTGACTGTCACATTTTAATTGTTACTTATAAATAATTTTAAAAATTAAAATTATATATTAATAGAATATATTTTTATATATACATTACATAAATAAATAAACTAAGTATATAAAAATGTTTTTCTTAAATCCTGAAAGTTCCTATGAAATATATTAGGAGTTCTCAGTATATTTTTATTCTAATGTGACATAATTTTTTTTTAACTTTCTCTTAATTGACTAAAGATCTAAACTATTATTTTAATATTACTTTTCCAGAATTTGTTTCCAGAAAATTCATTATTATATATTGTAAATGTTTAACAATTACTATTATTGTTCAGAAATCTTAACTGTTAGCTGTTCAGAAAACGTTAAGCTGAAATTATTGTGTACATAAATAAAATTCGATAATAATTCATAATATAATATTCGTTATCTAAGATAAAAATGATGACTCGTCAAATTTTTTGTTTTCATTGTAACAAATATATTCTTGTATCTAACTATAATTTAAAATATTTGATTTTTTCTTTTAGTGAATAAGAGTAAGAATTTGTTAAATTGGAATGGTTTAGAATTGTGAATTTGATTGGAAAATTCATTCGTATAATTAAACAACATTTACATAAAGGATAGGTTTATTGTTATAATTCAAAGAATACAAGATTATTAGATGAACGGCGAAATTTATCAAAATTAAAAAGAAGTATTTTAAAATAATAATTTAAAAAGGTTATGTTTTAAAAATTTAAATAAAATTAAACAAACATTAAGAAATGTTCTTTATTTGAAATCAACCATTGTAATTAACATAGTTAGTTTAGTAATTTTTACATCATTGTTGACTTTTCAATAGTTTAAATAAGAAAATGCAGCTGTTTTTCATAAAGTAGTTCTATTTTCTAATTTAAAATAATTTGAATAATGAAATAAATAAATTATATTGAATGGTGAAATAAGACTAAAGAACTAAAGGATAACAACTATGTGAATGAAAACCCCAATTTTAACATGAATTTTTTAGTTACAATTGACATGATTTAATTAATGAGGCAAATTAATTTTATACATAGGAAACATTTATGAGTACCAATAAAAGAGGGCTACCTATGTACATCAAAAATGAAATAAATAGAAACAGCTTATAATGTTTTTGATGTTACTAGATCGTATTATATTGATAGTCATTACTTAGTCACAGCTTTATGTATTTATTTCTAGCAAATAAAGAAACATCACAATATTTTTGGATTTAGAAGAATAACAAGCTTATTTTTAAAAATGTAAACATAGTAGTTTGAATTATTTAAAACTAAACAATTTTTCAATTAATTAATATTTCCTTATTATTTATTAAATGGTTTTGGTAATGTTAAGTTCTTACTTATATTATTTTCATTGAGTTTAATTGTTTAACTTTTTGTATAAGTTTAATTGTTTAACTTATAAGAAAATAAAGTAAAATCTTAATAAAGAAAATGTTTTTTCGAAAATAATCCTTGCATTTTCAGGATCCAGACTATTTTTGGTTGAATACTGGGAACTGGGTTCAGATAAAACCTAATATTAAGGATTTCTTAGCTTATTTGACCAAGCTTAAGTTAATAAAGTTCTGTTAGATTTAAAAAGTATATCAAAAAAGGAAGAAACTCTTGAGAAACAAATTTACAGTGAAATATTGAAATCTTTTATTACTTTGCTTGTAATTTCGAATCATGTTTAAAATAATCTGTACTCCAAACTGTGAATTTGTAATATTTAAAATGTTTCAATATTATAATACTGTTGAAAAATACTTTTATGTTATATGTTTATTATATAAAAAAATTATAGAAGTTGTACAACAATACTTTTCATTTACATAAATTCAAATAATTTTGAATATTAATTTAAACTCAGAATTGAAGTTTAAAATATGATACAGTTCCTTATTATATCAAAAAATTAAGCTAATTGGACAGATTTATGTTAAGCTCAATAATTTGATTTAATTAAGTATAAAATACATAATATGATTAATAAATATTTTCAGTCATTATTTAATAAAAAGCATCACTTGAATGATAGATGTAAATTAATATGATATGTTGTACTACATATTTAAGTTCTTAATTTATCTATACCCTCTAAAAACATATAAAATCTGCAATCAGAAGCTTTATAAGATTATTTTTATTTTTGCGTTTTGCATATTTTTGTCTACATATTTTGTTCATTATTAACTAAATTTGATTAGTTTATTCTTAAATTTCACAATTTATCCATGAACAATATCAACTTCTTAAACTTGACTAGCTCTAATTAAATTAAATAATATGGTGTAAATAAAATAAAATTAAAATAAATTAATATGATATTATATTATAATTGATATTTTTTATCGATTTTATTAGCAGAGTTTAAATCTACATGGCCTAATGGTGTATAAATCTGTATCAGAAATTGTTTTATATCTATCAAAATTAAAATATCAGAAAAGAGCAATCAGATTGACAATATTACATTTACTACATTTGGATTTATGAAATATAATACGTACTAAAACAAGTTTAAATCATAAATTAAAAAGTCTTGTTTACTGTTAACATCATTAAAAGTCTTAAGACGCATATAGTTTTATAAAACATCTTTTTCTATATGAAGTTATATATTTTTAAATTAATGTAATAAATATTTTCAATAAAAAAATTATACAACCATTTACTTAATGACATTTCATGTCAGACATTAAATAGGTCAAATTGTAATTTATCGAGACTTTTCACCACCATATTATTTGATTTGTAGTAATTTCCAAACTTTTCGCTCATTTATTTGTCAACGTTTAATGTATGTTTATAGTGACTATATACTTGAAAACCGGAACAAATGGTCTCAGTTAACAATAACGTTGCGACGGCAATATCATCCCAAGAGATTCCTAGAATTTTGCACACGGAAGTTAAAAAATTTAAACTCATAATACAGCCCTTTTAAGATATCAACATTAAATTAAATTACTTTTCATTACTAAATACCTAGTCAAAGTAAGTTGTTCAAAAGGACCAAACATCCTCAGGAGATTTTCTTCATTATTTCATCTGAACATTAGTAGACAGACAAAAATTGTATAGATAGTCTACATCTATTCAAATTATACGTTGTTGGCTTGCAGAGTTATGGGAAAATGCAGGAAGTTTTCTATCCGGCAGTGACACCGAAGATTTTGTTAATTGATTAGTTTGATATGTTACTCAAACGCTATTTTTATATTGAGAAACTACTAAGTCTAGGACTTAAACGAAATATCAAATTGCTACAGTTGTACAAGTGGAAAATGATTACTAAAGTCAGGAATTGTGTAGTGATGGTTATATATATATATATATATATATATATATATATATATATATATATAT
>JAPDSC010079145.1:0-12377 GCA_026290005.1 Latrodectus geometricus | reverse complement strand
TGTGTGTGTGTGTGTGTGTGTGTGTGTGTGTGTGTGTGTGTGTGTGTGTGTGTGTGTGTGTGTGTGTGTGTGTGTGTGTGTGTGTGTGTGTGTGTGTGTGTGTGTGTGTGTGTGTGTGTGTGTGTGTGTGTGTGTGTGTGTGTGTGTGTGTGTGTGTGTGTGTGTGTGAGATTTTTAAGATTATTTTATTTCCATTATTCCACTCATTTAGATGTAATATATAAGTACAATGATAACCACAGAAACTGATGGAAAGAACGCTTTGGAAAGAGAATGCTTCCATGCAGCTTCTAAATGTTACCAAAGTTTATTTGGTGTAGCATGTAGAAAATCCAGGATAGCATCTCAATTTAATTTAAACGATAAAGAAATATTGAAATCGTTTGTCCTGTCAGCATAACCATTTTTCTTTAGGAGTATGGCTGTTGTCAAGCGCTGAACGATTGGGATTATCACGGATTCCAGTGCCTCATTGGTGTTTTGTAGTCTGTGGATGTTTGGTGTCACAGTATTTGTTAAAGTAATGCTTGAGTGGAATCCATTACCACTGCCATCCATGATATCGGTTTCTGTATTCTTATGGTGATGCACTCTATCTCTCACCACGGTGTCTGCAGACTCTTATCAAGGAATCATGGTGTTGCACATATAGGCTGGATTTATTAGTAAAAACAATGTCATTCATGGTATCTTTGGCTGTTAAAACGCACGTGGCTTTGAATTAAGAGTAAAGCAGCAATAAGTGCTTTACATGTATTTCAATTATCCGCAAACAACGTGAAGAAAACGTCGAGAATTTTTGAGCGGTGGTTTATAGTGTGTCTGAAAGATTCATCACTGCTATGTGCATAATAAGCTTGTCTTCAAGTTTAGCGCCCTAACAAAATGAATGAATTCTCTCTCTCGTGGTTTACCACTACCTCCTATTTTAAACTATTATAATTATGTGTCACAGTTTTTTGGTTTCATCCACAAGATAACAGATTTCCGTGAAAGATACTATAAAATCTCTATTTTATCTTATTCTACCTTGATCTAAATCTGAAATTTGCTCACGTGACGAACGATCTCTTCTACCAGATACAATTAATCCTTTAATTGTTTGGTGCTTATGTAAATGGTTCACTTAGTCAATCCGTCAACTGACAATGGTGCATCGGTATATACGTCTTCGTAAAGTACAATCCTTTACAATGCTTATCAGTAAAATAATCCTTGGAATGCTTTGGAATGAAACAAAATGACCTTGAAAGTGTTTGCAGCGATATGTTTTTATTTCAGAGAAATGTGGGAGAGATATCGAAAAGGAGGTTTTAAGAAATGTTAAAAAACATTAGCGCAATACTTATTTTGTTTTTGTGTAAGTACTTTGTACTTTTTTACACTTTCTTGGCCTCCGTTATCGTCTAAGTATTACGTTTTCGTATATAATATGAACATTTAATTTTTTCTAGTATTATCAGAATTACATGAACAAATTTCATCATCTTATTTAACATCTTATTTTCATATAATCTTTAATTTGATTTCTGTATTTAGTCTATTACTTCTTTTTCTCCTTCGTTTGTGAAGGAAAACAGATTTTTGATTGCAAAGTAAAATAGAATAAATAGCGAGCCTGTGTGATAAAAGGCACTTGAAAGTGGCACAATATTGGACATTGACGTGCTTAGGAGCTGCAATACAAACGATTTTCATAACTCATTTCTGCAATAGCATGATGTAAATTTCTAAAATAGGGTGATACATTTTCAATGTCCAGCAGATTAATTACATTGTAACATAATTTGTATCAAACTACAAATTTATGGAATTATTTTTCAAGAAACTATAGAAATATAATTTTAATGAAAAAGTTAAACTGTTGAAAGAAAAGTATGTCATTGATATCCTATTGAAATATTAATAAAATAAATGTTTACATAAATTTTAAAGAAATGATAAATTTCTAAAATTAAATTATTGTGAGAAAGAGTTATACATCATTTACATTATTTCCTTAATACGTCTATTGTTTTTATCATTGCAGGCGTTAATATTTTTTAAAAAAAATAGAATTTTAATTTTTAAAAAAATCAAAATTAAAAAAAATGTGTTAATTAAGCTGCAGAGACCTGGAGTAAAAAGTCGTAGCTTTTGTGACTGTGGTTATGATTTTTATTAATGAATTAATCAAAAATACATCATGCTTTTGAGGATTGATGTCTTTTATTCCCTTCCACTAGTATGACTTGGATAAAAGGATAAGAGCTCAGGTTATGTCACTTGAGAATGATTTAAATTTAATAGGTGGGTTTTTTCTTAGTCAGCAAAAACATGCAGCTGGAATAAACAATATTAAAAACAAATAATTAACTTTTTTATCAACAAGCAAAAGCACGAAAGCGAAAATAATTTCGCTGATTATTTTTGAAAGGATTTAAGGTCTAACAAATAAGTTATTTACAGAAGAGGATAGATTGACTGAACCTAAATATTTAAATTAATGAGATCATACATTTTTATTTCTTAAGACATATTTTATAAACCAAGATTATATTATTTATCAGATTGCGAATTAAAAATACTGTTCGGAAGCAGAGAAAAAGAGGTATTATTAAGAGGTATAAGTATAAAATACTAGAGAGAGAAATTTTCAAGCGTATAAAGTTACTAGAATTGTGGGGAATAAAAATTTTGAAATGAATAACAGATATAACTATATTGTATATTTCTGTAAAAATTAAAGCTATAATTCAAAATCCTATTCCCAAATTTAATTATCAGTAATAAAAAATATTCTTCTAAATTTAAATATATTTTTCTATTTTATGAAACACAAAGAATATTGAAGGAATATTGCTGAAGAATTTTGGATTCATTTATGTTTCCTTCCTTCTCTTGGGACATACTCAAAATTATGAAAATTTAAAATGTTTCATTTCAAAGATATACATTGGAATTAAATAAAACGCACGCCACAGGTTATTTGTTAGTACACTGTGCGAACTAATGTCTGACGCTTTATTTAGAGAAACAAAAATAAGTTTACAGAAATAAAACTTTTTAAAGTATTAAGATTATTTCCTGTTATTTCTTTAATTCCTTAAAACACGAGCTTTTTTCAGAGTAACTAGTAAAAAATTTTCCATGTGTCTTCTATGTTAAATACATTTTATTATAATTTATTCTATCTATTTTTACTGGAATGGGTCTCAGACAGGTATTAGAAATAAAATAATGCGAGAAACATGAGCAACCATGTGAGACATGGGCATGAACAAATTTGCCAGTAACTTTCGCTCGTGTCAGAAAAGAACAAATGCGTTTAGGGGTTAAGAAAAGTTCCTCGATACGAAGGACTACACTTTTAAACAAAATGGTATTGGCAGAACACCACATCTCATTTACTCATTACTAAATAGAAAAACTTCTTTCAGAAATCCTTACATTGTAAAAGAAAACAAAAATTGTATTTTCAATCTAAAAAGAATATTTCCTTATTTTTTTACAGACAGTTTAACGTATTAATTATTTAAAATTATTATTTCTAAATATTCATCAGCGAATTCTTAAAATAATGACTTTAAGATTTACTTATACTTGAGATTCTTGCAAAATTCAATCGCCTTTAGTGTAAGATTTGTTTTAGTTTTGATTTAGAAAGAAGCTTAAAATATTTTGAACAGTTAACTTTGAGAAGAGATTCAGTTAATCTCATTTCTTCTTCCAATGTCCAATTTCCTATTTCATGATTGTATGTGAAAGAGATAGTTGTGAGCTTTTAAGCTCTTTCCAGTGCTCTCAGCAAAATTTATTTTTATAACTGTATAATACTATCTCCTTACTTTTAGAGCATTTGAGAGTCTAGGTAGGTGATTATATATCCTTTTGAGAAAGTAAATTATTGCTTGAAAGTAAAATGTAGGTAGGTAAAAATGTTCTTATGAATTATATACTCTTTCATTTCATATATATTTTACTAAACCTTTTCTTAGGTGAATAATCTGGAAGATTTCACTTTTTGAGAAAATGAAAAACGGGTAAAATAAAAACCAGAATTATTTAAAGTTTAAAAAAATAAAGTTTTAAATTTAATCATTACTTGATTAATCAGTTTATATTTTACTAAAAAAAATCAGCAGTATTAATTTTTATAATTTCGATTTGATTTTTTTATTTCACAAAATAAAAATACGATAGAAACATTTTTCAATAATTAAAATTAATTATGTCAAAAAAGCAGGCCAAATGCAGTGTAGTCAGTGTTCCTGACTCCTAGGCAGTTGGTCAGTTGGTTGGTTGGATTATATGGCGCAACCAACAGGCAATTGGTGAGAGTTTAGGTATGGAGTTCCTTTCTATCTCTTTGTGTATTTTCTTTTGTGGTAATGAATGATTGTGGCCCACCCTATTAATGGATTTCTGATAGTGAGACGTAGGTATTGTTACTCACCTCCATGTCTAGTTCCACAGGTGCACACCGGGTATCGATATATGAATGACAGTTTTCGGCCTTATTGTGGCAACGGATTCCGGCAATAACCTTTGTTAAAAATATGTGTCAAAAATTAAATATGATGACAAAATAAATGCGTTATACTGTGTTGCATATTTGTATATTAATTGAAAATTGTGAATTCTTCTTTAATGTAATTAATGATGATATATTTTTTATCGCTATCATTATTACAAATGTGAACTTGATATTAGTAAAACAGAAAATAATTGCAAATATCAAATATTTATAAAAACATTAAAGTGTAAAAGCAATTTATTATTTCAAACATATAAGCTTAAATGTATATTGAGTAATGTTTATTTCTAAGGAAATTGTACTGTATACTAGAGCATTACCTGAATAAAATGTATAATTTAAGAAATTCTAAATTATGTGAGTTAAAAACTCCTATACATATAGGTCCATATTTAATTAATCGCCCACTTATTATTGAAAAAAATATTGCGCTGCCGAGCATAATTACTTTAGGAAAAAAATTACATGGTTATGCATGACATCGAATAGCTATTTACAATTAGTTGCATACCATGAAGAACTATTTTTATAATTACATATAAAATTACCTTTATTCAAGTAATATTATTTTATGATTGCTTAACAAAATTATGAGATTTATGATTTATTCTAAAGCAGATTAAAGCAGAGGGTATATTTGCTTTATTAATGAAATCTCTTAAAACATTTTTAAAATGAAAAAAAAAAGTTATAGTTTTTTTTTTTTTGGAAAATATTATGCTTATAATTATATTTGATATTTTCTGTCTGAATAGTTTTGTGTTATTTTAAATATTAAATAAGTTGATATTTAGTTATGTTTTTCAAAAAACTAATTCAAATCTTAATATATATATAATTTCTAATCTAAACTACTGTTGTAATTTTTACAATGTTAAGTAATAGGAAATGCTAAGAAATTTAGTAATTTGTCTTTTCGTAAAAATATTATCCTAACTTTGTAATAATTTTGTAAGAAATTCAAAAAGTAATAAGTATTTACTTAAAAAATATAATGAAAACGATATCCTTCAAGCATCAGATATAAAGAATAAGAAGATTTTTGCACATTTTTTTAATCTTTACAGTCTAACATTTCTAATTGCAGCTAAAAGGGAGCGCTTAAAATAAGTTGATCCGAATTATTATTTTGAAATCTAGATATAATTTAATTGGTAAAAATCTATTACATTTATAAAATGTAGTAATTTATATATTTAATTAAAAATTATATATACCATGATCTTCTTACACCTAAAGTTATTTATTTAAAATCATTTTCTTTAAAATAACATTTAATCATTGCCATAAATCTAGTAGTTTTATTTTAAAAGCACATTTTTGAAACAGGAAACAGTATTTTCTTATCATCAACAATAAGAGTTCAGAATTAAAATGTACATATATGATCTCCAAAAGAATTATTTTCCATTTATTAATTTTTCAAACTGTATATCTATTATTTCAGATCGATTATAAATAACAAATTTTCCTTAACGGATTAAATACATAATTAGAACAAATATTATTCCCCTCGCTTTATAAAACATTATTCTTTCATTATGACAACTCCTATTGTTATATAAGCTTTCATCAATTATTTTATGACAAACGAGAGTAACTATATTTCGTAACTTATTTTAAGTTATCTCAATTTTTCACTCACAAAGAGAATAATAGAAAATTACATTTTTTTGACTAAAGAAACTTAAAGGTATGCAAATATTATTTTTATAATTAGTTGAAACATAAAATTTATAAAATAGGGTTATTTTCATTATGTCTTACAAACATGAGCATAACATTCATAAATTTATGAACATTTCACATTAGGAATCACAGAAAATGTCTTATTTGCTTGTTAGAAAATCACGTGTTTTCAAAAAGCATTTTTCAATTTTTAAGGCACTACTGAAATCAAAATAAAGTTTTCATAAGGCAGAAAACTACAAACAGGTCAAATCCATAGAAATTAAATTATAATATAAGCAAAAAATGTCTCCCAAATATTTACTAAAATTAATAGATAGGTTCTGAAAGCTACACTTTTAAAATGAATTATTCAAATCAAATAATACAGCATTTTAAAAGTTTTAAAATTTACCATTATTTATCTATTTCAATTGTGAATATTATTTGAAGTTAAATTTATATTTTTTAAGAAATTACTCATAATCTTTACAGTTGAATGTCGTATTCCATTAATTTCAAACAGCATACTAATTTAGAATATAGTATACACTCAACTTTATAATCCAGTAACGGATTCCAGTTTTGGAAATCAGAAATCATTGTATACAATATCTTTAAATTAGAAGTAATTTATTAAATAATGGAAAAATAAATATATTAGTGAAATAAATTTCCCATTTAATAAAATTGAAGCAAAATACAATTCCTGTACTTACAATGAGTTGTCTTACTTATTATTGATTTTTAAATTATTTCTAATTTTATATATATTGAGTTGTTGAAAAAATCACCTCATTTTTCCTATCTACATCAGATTTTTGCTAGTATGCTCGTTGGAAAGGTGACATTTGACACTAAAATATCCTCTTGCGGTTTTTTGTTTTATTAATTCAGTTACGAGTACAAGGTTTTAAAAATGGAAGACAATAAACAGAAAATTCGATACTTCTTAGTTTTTCTCTTGTAACGGCGAAAAAGATAGCCGGGTGGCTGAAATCGTGAAAGGTGTTTATCGTCCTATATAAGACTGTAACAACCAGTTACGTACAATTTTTGTTTTGTCGATTCCGTTCGGGTATTTTTGATGTTAGAGCTGCACCTTGCATGTGGATACAGCATCGTCGAAAATGTGTATAAAATATCAAAAATGATCGACGATAACCGTATGTCAGCAGTCGTAACGCGCAAGACCTAAAAATCTACATGAAAGCTGTGTTAAACCTTTTAACAAAGCGAATCCAAAAGAAGTTACATAAAGTTCACGAAAAAATAATGGATTTCTTTTTCCCCTAGCCATTATAAGTATACATAAGTAAAGTTATTCAATTAATTTTTTTCAAATTGAAAACTAATCACTAGTTGATCATTTTTCAATGAAAATAGAGCTGTGGTGAGTGATTCTTTTCACTCTAATAATAAAATGTTTTGCATGTGTCCTATGACGTATACTAGGATGTAATCGAAAAACATGCTACCTGATTTTGTGTTCCTATCTAATGTTAAGACATACAACTTAAAGGAAAGTTTTTTCAACAAATTTATTTATTCAAGAAAGTAGAATGAAGAACCACGCAACGAAAATCAGGTATTTAATAAAAATCATAAATTATTTATGGGTAAATATAAATACCCTATGTTCGACTTGTTAGGAAGAAAACATACGTTTTTAACAACTAAATTAATCATGCTATTAATGAAGGAAACGACGACTAAACTGAGGGATTAACATAACTGTAATTAGCACTTATTAATATTTACAGTTCTACAAGTAAGCCTTGAATTTATTTCAAGAAGAATAATTGCATTATGTTTTTAATCATATGGTAACAATTTATGTATAAAAATCTTGATAAAATTATTCTTGATAGGTTCTTCAAATTCTCAAAATCAATCGAATATTAATTTTGTGAGTACCAATAAATATTAAGAACCTTTTGAATTATGTCTCTTCAAATTTGTTTATTTATATAGGTCTTTTCAAATTTGTTTTAGAACTATTCAAATTTGTTTACTTGACTGAATGCCATGAGAAAAACATAAATTTGAAAAATGTTTAATTTTACTTAAAAAAAATTTTACACTTTAAAATAAAATTTTAATTGTGTAACAGTTAAATTATAAAGAGATAAATATTTTATTTCTTAAAACTTTTGAATTTATTTGAAAATTGATTTTAAAACATGTGTATCATGCTTTAAAACTACTTTTCCCATAAACATCTTGTAAATTAAATGACACAATATCATTCCCTTCATTAAATAATAACTGTATTATAAATAATATAATTAATTAGATATGGATAAGTTTAATCAATATTGGGCACACGCACAATGTGAAATTGCATTACGCTTTTTAAAACTCTTCCAGAATTACTCATTGGAAAAAAAAAAACTTTGCATTTATTTTATAGAATCGATCAAAAACCTGCCTACTCTGTCTAATGGTCAGCATTCCTGACTGCGGATAGAGAGGTCTGGGTTCGAATCCCGGTCGGGGCTTGGAGGTACTTTCTCTTTCTCCTGTGTTTGTCCTTTCCTTGTATGAATGAGTTGTGAATGGTTGCCTACCCTATAAACGGGTTCCTATGCCATGTGTGTACTGAGGAAGTCGGACTCCACACCCAATTGCGGTTCAGTTGAAAGAGTGGAGCAGAGCACCCATAATGCCAGCCTGGCTGGCACTCGACAAAAAAAAAATCGATCAAAAGAAATAATAAGGAAATTCCTGGAATCATTTCATAATACTACGCTGTGTGAAAGAAAATATTGAGGGAAAATAACACAATTAGCTCAAAATAGTATTCAATAGTTTCTTTAAAAGATATTAAAAAAATTATTTCGCTTCTATATAAAATCCTATTGTTGCTTATAACATTTATTTCAATGAAGTTAATCTTTTTTCCTTGTATGTTTTATATAAGTGAATGAGCTCTTTACGTAATTAAAATCACAATTACTTTTTAAAGTCTAACTATAACTTATACTTAGACTAACTGTAACAATAGTAACTGTAAATGTAGTTAGACTTCAAAAAATCATTGTAATTTTTTTTTTTTTTGAGTGAAAAAACCTTATTGTCATTTCAATTAACTTAAGTGTTATTTAAATTAATTAAAGTGATAGTGACTTTATTTCTAATTGTGAATTTGCAATACATTAGAATTATTATTTGAAGTTTTAGTCTTTGAAACTTTTAGTTCAATCATTACAGAATATATTTTGCAAATGACATAAATATCAAATTCAAGCATTCAAAACAGATTAATGTAGCGTAAAATATGAAAATATTATTTGTGAAACTCATGTCTTTTCTTCCAAATTTTTTTAAAAGCGCATTAGAACAATTTATATTTTATATTTTTGAGACAAATAACATTAATGATTTCTTCAGAACTTTAATATATTATCAGTTAATTTCTTCATGTAAGCTGAATTTTATCTCTCCTAGATGGTCCAGAGATTGGAAACAACAACATCAAACTTTATTTAAAACTACATTTGAAGCTCTTAAAATGTAATCATTAATTTAATAAATTTAAGAGCTTAATATTGATTGGTCTCATTAAAATCATAATTTCCGCCCTTAATTTCAACATTTTGAAAATCTTAAGCATAAATATTCCATCAAAATGGTTATGGGTTTTAAAAGATTTCTAGTATGTTGTAAGTGTCTATAAATGACATAAGCTACAATTTAATGCAATTAAAATTGATATAAATTTAAAGTCCTTCTAGTGTATGGTGTGAGAATTTTTTTTCAATTGCTATCATTTATGTATGATACATTTTTAAACTGCAGCATTTTTAACTGTTCTGTTTAAATGAGTCTTGCATTCTATTCATAGATTAAGAGTGTAAAATACAAATATATTGAAGTAGATTTTTTTAATTATTTAAATGATGTTAATTTTTTTTATTATTTTTCAACTTTAGGGTTTTTTATAATATTGTATTTAAATAAATATAAGTTTAATAGTTATAATTTTACTTAAAATCAATAAGAAAATAAATTAAATTTCTAAATTTGACGATAATGTTATTAATTACTAAAGTTATTATAATTATTTTTTAATTAAATTAGACTGTTAGCTTGTCTAAACTGATTCCCAAAATCGCTGAAAATTTTATTGTAAAATATCATTTAGATATCTAGAGAAATTTTGTTTCAAGGAAACATAAAATTAGGTTACCTAAATTTAAGTATCAGTATCAAATCCAGAATTTATTTAAAAAACACTACAAATTTTGAATTTAATACAATAATAACAGATTCAAAGTATTTTACTATAATTTATATTCTTATAATATAGCTGTCCATAAATCATTTTTATGTATAAATATTCCTTTAAATGTAGTGCTTATATTTTAATTACGTAAGCTATATTTCATGTTCAAATTTATGTGTTTCAAAAATATTTAAGAACTTTTTCAGATGTTATCTGTCATTTATGAGAAGATAATTATTTTATTATGACATTGTAATTTTTTTTGTTTATTCATCCGTAATCTACAAAGAGGTTTTACAAGCGATATGTCTATTAAAGTTTGTGAGGCTGTTCTTCCAATTATGATAAATTATATTTTTGATATTTAAACATAAGTAAAAATTAATATAATTTGACTTGTTATATTTCAGTAAAAGAGAACTTTCCAACTGGAAATAACAGCTGTAACATAAAACCCCTAAAAATCAATGACAAATAATGGTTGGAAAAATTTTGCATAGCACAAGATGTCCCATACATCATATTTAGATAATTTATAATGTGGTAGGAATTTTAAAACGTGAATGGGGTTAGCATCTTATTTGCATAAGGAGGAATTGATGAAAAGTAAAAATTAGTTCGAGTTCTTTTCCATACAGGATATTTTAAGCATTGAAATCACAATGTATATGCAAATTATGGTTCACTAAAATAAAGTTCATATGTCTATCTGCCCATATCTCACAACTCTTATTATAGATGCCTACATAAATTTCGCATTATCATCTTGAAGTTGGTAGATAAAGTACTGCTGATGAAGTTTACCCATGATAAATCTCCCTATGTGGCTAAAAGTAATTCTTGGTCTTTCAAATTGGATAATCTATTGAAGCAATTTTTTTAATGAAGTAAGTAGCTTGCGAGAAGTGACATCGAATAACAGACATATGGAAGACATCGTTGTTCTGTATTTCTATAACTCCATTATATGTTACCAAATGACTCAGCTAAGTGAGAAAAATTCATGAAGAAAGCTTTTACAAAACTCCCAGGAGATTCATAATTGCTGCACAAGCTTTTCTGGATTGACGAGGATAATTTTTAATTGCATGGGTAAGTTAATAACCCTAACTGTCGTATTTAGACAAAGGAAAACTCCCATTCTTTGTGATACATGCTCCAGTTAACGATGTTCTCACTAGGTTGCCAAATGTAAATTTGTGTGCTGTTAGGTACGTAGAGCAATTGCTACAAATTCTGATATGTTTGTAAATGCTTGTCTGAGCGTTTGATTTTATCTTTCAAAACAATATTAAAGTAAATAATTGCTACCAATATATCCAAACTTAAAAGAAAATTTGCAATTTCAAAACGTGAAGCCCCCTCTATCGACAAAAATTTGAACTAATGTTTTATGTTTTTTTAATACAATTTCTCTTCGGGTGAACTAGTTTCATTAAGCACTTTTAAGTATTCCAGTTCCTTATATTTTTAATAATTCTATATTTTAATAAATGCTTATGAATTTATAGGAATCTCTATTTTTTAAGATTTCACAAGTAGTGATATAATTGTTTATATAAGAATTTTCAGAATTGTACAATTAATATTTTTGTTTTCAGCTTATTAACAATTTGTATTTTCTAAATTAAGAATAATTGTCAATGCGAACTAAATGTTCATATTTTTAGGCATCTTATTCAACATTTCTAGATGTTTTTCTATTAATTTATCTGTCCTATGGTGATCAATCATCAGAAAATACTATTATAAACACTTTTCATTATTTATAACAATGGGATTAATGATTTTCAATACTTAGTTTTCTAATGAGTTTAAATCAAATGAATGTCTTGAGATCTTCTATTTAGGTCATTAATAATAAATACTTAAATCAATAATGAGGAAGCAGCAATAGAGAGAATTTGCAATTATTTTGTTTATTTGAGTATTATACTATCATCTTTTACATGTTCATTTGTAACA
>JAPDSC010079136.1:0-12420 GCA_026290005.1 Latrodectus geometricus | reverse complement strand
ATAACATCATCAAATATAAAAATACTTCAGGTAAAGAAGTTTATTTTTCACACTTTTTTATGATTATAATATATAACCAAACTACAATAAGATAATTTACAAATATGTTCAACTAAAACAGCCTTTAATTTTAATATTTTCGAAATACGGTTTCCATTTCTTGTTCAAGTTGCTTTTAAATTTGTAAGTGTTTTAACAATTTATGCAAATGAAAATTATGAAACAAAATGATAAATTAAGCAATTAGAATTTAGGATAACTAACAATTAAAAATTTCGAAATTTAGCTTTAATTTTAGAAAAAGTAGCTGGATGTTTCATAGTTAATCACCAGAAGTAAGTTTAATAACTTTTTGTATCATTTTTAACTTAAGCATTTGAGCTTGTTAGCAAAAATATTGATTTTTACAACTTTTGTTTGCTAAATATTCAAAAATTAGATTTTATATTATTTCACATTAACTAATGGTTTTACAATCATGCAAATTGCTTCTTAAATATATAGAAAACTTTGTGAAATACTTTCAAAAGTCACAATTTATTTAAGAATATTTTCTCGTATTTTAGATTAAAAGTGAAAATTGTTTTATGACAGAAGTTGAGTGATTGAGTTTTATCGAGACTATAAAGAAACTCTTTTTTATTAATATATTTTTTTGAGAAAAAACAGTTCAGGCTTATCAGAATATCTTTTTTTCTGGCTGCCATATCAAATTTTTCTCAAAATTGCAGTGAAAAATCATTTTTCTGCAATATCAAAAGAATGGGATTTATAACTATAAATGTTTTATAGTTATAAATCCAACCACATGAAACAGAGAAAGCAACACCAAAGAAAAAGCTAATCCATGCGAAACAATTTGCAATGCCTTGCAATTTTAAAAAGATTTTTAGGATTAATTAGTAAAACATTTCATGCATAAAAAACTCCTTTCATATAAAAATGCAATGTAATTGAATTTACATTGAAGCTGGAAATAACATGTGACAAGGCAATACCATTTCGAAAATAATAATTTTATAATAAAAATACCTTTACTTTTGATTTTTATATTCTAACAATAAATGATGGAATGTGAATATATTTACTTAATCAGATAATTTGAAAATCATTATGTTTTAAGGTTTTTTTACAATTATATTTATAAAAGGGCAACTAATTTCAATTTTTTAAATATTGTTGTTGATTCTCTTACAACTTTTTTAATCTATGTACATATTTTTTACTTATAAATACTTGTTTTTCTACAATTAGTATTTTTAATCTTTAGTTTTATTTCAAGCTTCATGGTTTATATATATATATAACACAGTTGAAAATATTGTTAAATTAATCAACTATCTATTATTATCAAGCTCTTTCTCAAAAATTAAAAATATTAAGAAAATTAAGTTCGTTTATATTAAAAGGAACTTTTATTGAAGCAAATTGAAAAAATTATTAAAAATATATAATATTTAAGTATGATCATATAGAATTATGAATATGAATTTTAGCTTATATATTTTTGCTATTGAACAAAACTTAATTCTATTAGTGAGTTTTAACTTTTTTGTTTTTATAAATTACATATTTTAATTTTGTTCCATTTGTATAAATTTATAAAACAAACTCACTACTTAAATTTTACTTTTTTATTTATAACTTTATCAGCTATATGAGTATAGCATAATTTATATTTTAACCATCGAATCACAAACCAATATTTTATTTTTATTATAAATAATCATATTACTTTTCCTAACAGTTTTAACAAATAAATTTCAAGCAATAAAATTAAATAAAAAGTTTATATTGCTATATATTTTTATTCACTTTTTGATTATAATTTATTTAAAAACATCAAGTTCTATCAAAGCTTTTAAAAAGTAGCTCAGTCATTCCTCTAAATTTTTATTTCTTGAAAAATAAAATGAAAACCCATATATTTTTTCAATACAAGTATATATGCTCCTAAATATGCTCTAATAGTCATTTTACAAGAGATTCTAAATTGTTTTAAATTTCTAATGTCATTAACAACATGCACACAGGAATTTCATAACTGTTAGAGCTCAACTATATATATATTTTTTTACAAGGGATTTTCCACATTTCTAAAACCACAAAACTATTCAAATTATAATGTTCAAGATATTCTTCTCATTTATCCCAGTATAGGTATTATATATTTATATGCTCCAGCTCCATTAAAATACAAGAAAATCAGTGATACAACTCCATTAAAATACATACATAATAAATAATTGAAAGGCAAACATATGTCAACTTTTTTTGTAGTGACTCTGAAAAATGTTTATTTTGACTACTATTTTAACATTATTTTTAATTGTACTTATAATGAATACTTTCAGACAAAAATATAATAATTGCAATTTATTTTTATATTTATTTACTATTATTAAATTTAGCCTTCAAATAATCTATACAACTTATGAAAACAATGTTTATAGAAAATCAAATTTCTAGAAATAATATTTTAAAAATACAAACAGATTTAAATTTCTAGTAAAACAGTACATTAAGCAAATAGCCATAAATGTTCTTGCATCATATTGTTGGAATTCCAATGAACTTCAGAAATTTTGTCCTTTGAAGAATTTTATCTTGATAACTGTTCATGATTAAAAGATTTTTTTATATCTATAATCAGTCATAACTGGCCTGAGAAAATTTTGCTGTGTAATCTTTTATCTATTAAACAAACCTAATAAGGGTATTATCTATATAACATTAAACATATCTTGCATTAAATAGTTAACTTCACTTATAATTTTATGTAATCTATTTGGATAAGCAACCTACTAAGACAATGCTATTTACTTAGATAAACAGCTTGAATGCCATCACTTATTAAACGCATTTATTATTCTTTAAACTTTTAAAATTTTGTTATTTCCATTGCCCTTTCCTTTTTTCAAAAAAATACCTATTTTACATTAATACACACTCCTTTATAATGTGTTTCATAACAATGAAATTTTAAATTAAATCCTATATCAAATATTCGAAGCTTGCATTTATTTGAATTAATCTTAATCAGGCCAATATGTAAAAATTAGTATATTGCAAATAAGTCCATTATTTTTCAAAAGATTCAAAACTAAAACTCTGATTAACATTTTTAAACTGTATTATTCTTTTGTTCATCTATTAATAAGTACCAGTGAAATATAATTAAAAAGAAATTAGTGAAATATAATAGAAAAAGTTTATTTATTTATGGAAGAACTCTTCCAATCGTGTAAACACACATTATTCTTTATATTTTTTTCGAGAAGTTAGACATTTCTTAAGCATTTATCAGCTCAACATTCTGTAAAATAGCGTTTCTATTATTGGTCCGTCAAAACTTCTAACACCAACAAAAAGAAAATAATCTAAATTAATAAAAAATTCATAGAAAAGAATTCGTTTTCTCCAAATCAAATAACTTTTACTTCGAAATAATTGGGAAAATATCCAAAATTCTCTTAGACTCCTGTCATCGCATATGCTTTTCATTCGATGTATTCTTGACACTTTCGAAATGCCTGAAAATTTTAACTAAGCATGAATCACATCATGTTTTAAATTTCTTTAATAGTATTTTCATTTATTAATTTGATCCATTATTTATAGAAAAACATTTTATATTCATTAGAAAATGAAAAATAACATTGTTTTTACAATTTCTTTAATAATTTTTACTTTATTTCGGCTCTTTTTAATCTACGAAAAGTTAGTTGAAGAATTTTAATTATTTATTAATTTCCCATCTTGAACTTAAAAACTAAATATATTGTAAAAATATTTTTGCTATTGATTATTATTAATTTAAATACTAGTAATATTAATTTGCTCATTTCATTCATAAAAATTAGATTTTTAATTCAAAATTAATGATATTATTTTTATGGCAAAAAAATAAACAAGCAATACATTAAAGTAAATAAAGAAAAATTATATCTTAAGTATACTGTTTATTAAATTTCGTATTGTTTATTTGTGAAGCAATGGTTGATACCGTTAATGCAGTTTGTTAAGTTAATTGCTTTGATTACTTTTATGCTTTTACAATACTCTTAAAACATGAGAAGTCGACAATACACCGACGCACTACCAACATTGCCATTGCAAGACAAATTTATCATTTAACTATATTGCAGAAAGCCCTTTATAAATAATTTTCCTACATTTTTTTAAATTAGAAAAAACTTTGTCTGACACACACACTTTCCATCTTTTTCACTCATTTATTTCAAAACCACAAAGTTGAATTTTGAAAGAAAGTAACAAACTCATTTACAAGATAATAAAAATAAATTTAAAAGAGCAAGAAATGTGTAAAGACAGAGATAATAACTGCTGATGCCAATAGATCGCAATATTACTCAATAATGCATTTTTCACTTATATAAAACTAAAATTAATTAACTTAATTTAATTATTGAGTTAATTTTTGAAAAATCTGTTTAACATCTAGGTCATCCATTACAAGTTTAAAAAAAATGTATTTGAATTTGAGTAGATAAATGAAAAGTATTTTATTAACAATTGAAAATTTGAACAAAATATAAATAGAAAGAGTACGAACTAATAGTATAGGAGTTGAATAAAAGATGCTTGTGATAATTAAAAAATAAATTTAATTATTGAAAACCCCATTCTTTTCTTTTCTTTTCTTATATTGTATATTTTTTTTCATTCTACTTTTTTTGTTTCATGAATCATTATTTTCAATAATGAAAAAAGGAAATAATAAATAAACACTCAAGTGTTATTCCTCAAAATTTATTTATTTTATCACTTATTTTCTGAATGAACTTTATTTTGAATTGAAAATAGTCTTCCAGTTTAATTTCTTAGTATTAAATTAAAGTATTGAATTAAAATATTAAATGCAAGATTAAAAATTACTAAATATATTTTTACGATAATTATCACATCAAATAATACTTGTTTAAATATTATTATTCTAAAGCATTACTGAGAAAGAGCAAACAAAATGGAGGGAAAACAGTTGCACTTAAAAATTATTAAATGTAAGACAGGCTATTATTATTAATGTAACAAAATATATAATTAATGTAATTGTAATGTAAAATAATAATTAAAGATAATTAATGTAATAAAATATTATAAATATTTTTAATGTGTAAAATTATAAGGCAACAATTGCACTTAAAAAATTCCCAGAAAAGAATTCGTTTGTTCAAAAACGAATAACTTTTACTAATGATTTATAATTGGGAAAATATCCAAAATCCTCTTACACTCCTGTCATCACATATGCATTCGATTCGAAGAATTTCGATTCTTTTTACGTGCATTTTTTTACAAAATGATTTCTCAAAGGGATATGAAATAACGGAAATGTCAGTCTATTAGTTTTCTTAGAATAAGATCCCTAGAAGAATTATTGAATCTTGATAGGTTTTCCTGCATGTTGAACAAGTTGTTTATTCCTGAATCACAATAACGGCAGGTAAGAGCAACTGACTAATGCGGTAATTACAGCCATCTCGTCGCATACTATATATGAAAATATACATAATGTACGTGTGACGCTAGTGAAACACTCAACCAGATTTGTAAACTACGCTGTTTTCAGATTATGTAAATTTGATTGCATGAAAAATAATTTAAAAGTTCTAATTCGCCATCAAAATACAATATGCTTTAGCAAGATGACCGACTGTCAAGTAAAATTGGTTTTATTGATATATTACCAAGTGATTGCTACAAATGATTACTACATGATTAATAAAAATTAATTAAAGCGCATTCCTAATTCATTTAAAATATATGATACTGAATACATGAACTTCATTGAATTTTTTCGTTTTTACCTAATTAATATAATTAAAATTAGTTTTGTCAAAATTAAATGGAACACATTAAATTTACTCATTGACTTATAAGAAAATATATTTCCAGATATGACAATTCCCATGCATAAACATTTTTGTATAAAAGTTTAGTTTGAAATAAAGAATAAAAATAATTTTAAATAAAACTCTAATTCCTTCATTATATTTAATGCTTATTTCCTAAATTACTTATTTACATTTAAAATATCAATTAAAAATAAGTGTAAAACTAAAAATGAAAAATAACTTGTTAACATAATATTTATCTATTGAACACCAACAGATTTCAGTAATTTGGAACTCTGGTATACATAATATTAATAGGGCTCAAAAATACATTATTTTAAAATCTTTTATAAATTAATATAGAATTAGATTGAAAAGTTGTTTTAAGTACGCGTGTTTTGTTCCTTAAAATATTTTAATTAATGAAAATTTATATTTAAATAAACCATAAATTTCCTTTGAAATAACACACAAATTGAAATGTTATCAAATTTTTATATTTATAACAAAATTGTGATATTTAGATGTCATTAGTTTTAATTCTGCGTGACCATGATTAAAAATAATTTTAACTTAAAACAAACTAAACATGTATTTCTATGCACTATTTTCTTCATGCTTCTAATTCCTCTACGTGATGCATTTAGAACAGATAAAAGATTAAAGTAGTATGTTTCATGTAAGTTTTTTTTTATTAAATTAAGCAGGTTTATATAAACGCTGATCCTTTAAATTTATTGGTAATTGTCTTCGAATAAATTTGATACATGAAAAATACATAACTTTAGAAGAAGCAATCGTAATTGATAAGTATCCAAAAACTTCATCATGATAAGGAAAAGCAAACGCTAATATGGTTGTCTTACATTTTCTTGAAAAGTTTCTGTAACATAGGTTTGTATGTTGTTGTTTCTAATTCCAAGCAATAGCATAATTCCAAGTTCTCATCAATAAAGCTACTTCTCAATTGACTCTTGATGAGGCAGCGTGATTAAAAGTAATCATTCACATAAATTTGTAAACTTTAATTAGGAAAAAATAGCAAAAGCTAGTTTTTCTCAAGTTTCTTATGAGTCAGGATTAACATTTCCTGTTAAAAATCAACACATTTTCCTTCTTTAGGTCTTTCAAAACAAACCATTCGCTTTGTGAACTAAACTCACATTTTTTTCCTTTATTGTTTCTATATCATCGCTAAATTTCTAACTCTATAATTATTTTTTTTCTTTAATCGGATAATAAGTTGTCAATGTCTATATTAAAGAGGAGAATTCGGTGAAAATGCGCTTTAGGTCCCCTACTCTGCCAACTTGGCGAAAGTGCGCTGTGGATCCAGTACTTAGCGGGTTTTCAAAAACGCTGTTGCCATGGCGATAATGGAATACGATTTTTACCGGTTTAAACTAATTAGCAACCAATGAAAATGGCCGATTTTTCAAACTGAAACTAATTAACGACCAATGAAAATGCTAAAAGAAAAACCCAATTAATGAGCATGCGCGAAAAAGCGCGAATTATTTCCTCCGGAGGTTGCCATAAAGAGCTCATTAGGTATGAAAACATCTGGTTTACCACGCTTGATGCATTTATCGCCAAGTTGGCAGAGTAGGGGACCTAGAGGGCAAATTAACGGAGAATTCTAATTCTATATAGTAATTAAGAGGCCTTTTAACAAAAACTAACGTTACTTTGTTCCCTTAAATCACTGAAACCAACTGAGAAAAACTTTCCTTTTATTTAAAACTACTATTTCAAAATAACAAATGTCACTATCAAAATTATTTTTTATAACCCAAACATCATCTGTGCATTGCAATCCAAACATCATTCAGGCATTTTATGTAGCTTGAATTCAATTGTTAGGGAAAATTTTGTCTAGACACTGGAAAGAACTTCCAATTTGAAAATCCTAGAATATAAAAATCTTGATATTTTGAAACTAAATTTCATTTTTATGGTATTTGGTTTCTGCTTCAAGATAAAATTGTCATAGATAAAATATACACTAATTCAATTCAAATCATCTCATCATGTGACAATTACCATACGACAACACAATTTGGTACATTGTCAATATAAAAAAGATGCTAAAATCGGTATAAAATAAATTTCAGTGGAATAAAATTAGAGGACATGACTGACTATACAGTTTTTTCATCCTTTGTAAATTTTGACGGGTTTTGTGTCATATTTTTTCTTTTTCCTTGCTTCCTTGCTAAAGAACCACACAAAAGCAGACAAGAAGACTCACTCTTCCCATCATTGATTCAATTCCAAGTAAAAACACGCACAAAAATAAATAAAAATGTTAACATGAATTAGACAAATAAACAATTTAAATGAAATAGCACATTTATTCAATTTATAAAGTCAATTGAACAGAGAAAATGAATAAATGTTAGCTCGAACAGTTGCATAACCCTTAACTATAAAATAGCTGAAAAATTGCTTGGGTATTTATTTAGTATTCCGTATTAAAACCATCAATACAATTGCAATTGTCTGAGAAAAATGACAATTTGCTTACTTAGTTCGTTCAAAAAATCATTCAAAATAATAAAATAAGTGATAAAAAAATATTGTAGTTTTAAAACACGTGGATATAGGCACTAAAATGTTATATTATCCTGTTAAATGTATTTTTAATTCACATGGCAATTACAAATTCATACATTTGTTTCACTTAAAAAACTAAGAGGAAAAAAAATTAATGTATCCTGTGATGAATATGCAGCTAGGATTACATTTTAAAATAAAAACTCGATCACATACACACACAGATATTTGTATTAGTATATTAAATTCAGATTCTAACTCGAATCCCTAAATGTAAAATCTGAAAATTTCAATTTTTTACTATTATATTCACATACTTCACTCACCCAGTTGAAAATATTCAGACAGTTTAATAATGATTTTGATGAATAGGTTCGCTTCCATGTGCTTAGATAATTTCTCTTTAAAGTAAAAGTTTCTCAGATTAATCCCAGATGTTTTCAAACAAGAATTTGATGTCGTATTTATGTATACTCGTTTATAAAGGAATACGTGAGAGTTTTTGAAGTTTCTTAACTTGTGATTCTGAAATACGACTTACAATCTGTGAAAAATCTTTGAAACAAAATTCTTAATTGATGTTAAAATGAAATCTAATGACCTTTAACAATTAAACTATTTTGTAGGGCACTATAAAGTGAATACCAGTGAATAACAAAGTGAATATCACTAGAAAGTGAATAAAGTGAAATCCTCGTGATTTGTGAAAAATTTTTTTAAACAAATCGAAAGAAAATTATTTAAGTGAAAATTTTAAAATTTATATATAAAGATGTATGATGTACTATATACAGAAGCATACTATGTCATGTATGCTTGTTTATGAGGTTACTATGTTAATGAGCTATACAATTATATCTTTTTCATTTCGTGAATGTCTGTTATACACACACTGAACTTAGAACAAAATTAAAATATTTTAAAAGTTGATGAATGTAAAAGAAGTGTACTGCTATATAAAAAGATGACTTAAATATTGCTTAAAACATTTTCTAGAAATGCTTACTGGTTGATTAAACTAAATATTTTTTATTAAATCGTATTTTACAATATTATCATACATTTACATATTTATAATAATAATAATATATTTTACTACAACTATTCTAATAACAACACTTTTTAATTATAACAACATACTTATTACATACCTCTCTTTTTTTCTATTTCGGCCTCTCTCAGTCTATTTTTTTCTTTCAATCTTTTTTATCTTCATATCGCTTTTATACATCTTCCTTTTCTAATTTGCATACAATTACATTTTTGGTTCCGAATTATTTTCCGTTATTGGAATATATGTAAAATTTAGTTTTGTTCTAAAAGATTTTTTATTGATAAATTTAACCTCAACTAATAAATAAATCCATATATACATACATATATGTATTCTCAAAATTTTTCTTATTTTTAAAATAATAAAATAAAAAATTATGTTAATTATTCTGTTTCAATTTTTTACTATTATATTAATTTTTTTTAATTCTGATAGAAAAGGTCACTAAATTGAAACGCTTGCGTCAATAGAAAACAAAATTTACAATTAATGTAAAAAATATTTCCACAAAAACAGAAAAAATATTTTTCGCCAAATGCTCTTCACCATACGAAAAAAATCAAAAATATTTTATTCTCGACATCTTTATTATTTCGAAATGAAGTGCTTTATAATAATTGCATGCCACTTTAATATGTGTCACCTCATTTCCTGAGCACTTAATGAATTTTTCGAAAATTATTTGCACATTGTTGTTTGTACAGAAAAGAGGGGAAACCGTAGACATTGCTGACTCTAAAATGCTTGCAGTAAAATAATTATGTCCATTTAAGCCTTTTTAGAGAGAAATTTTCCTGTGAGCAAACAACATTCAGAAAAATGAAATATGTTAATGTATCAAACAAAGTACCGAATATTTTGTTTTGCTTACATTGTCCATTTAGTTCCATATTTTTGTTTTCAAAAGAATAAATTTGTTGTTAATAAGTAAATATAAAGTAGTCAAATAATAGATTTAGAAATGTTACTAATATAATCATTAACTTTATTTTTATTATTAATAATTACCCACAACATAACTGTACTAAAGTTTCTGCATTGTTAAATAATAAATTTGTTTTGCCAGAGATAAATTATGATAATTAAAAACTAATCCTTAATTGTATATGTACATACAATAACAATTTCATAATTAACTTTTAGGTATTTCAATTAACATTATCTCTTAAAAATGTAAGGTATGAAAAATAGATATTTTGCTTTAAAGTCTATTTTACTTTTATATATGATGCGAAATATTTAATTTCAAATGACAATATGAGAAATTTTAGTTAAATCAATTTTAATTCATCATTCATACTGCGACAGACTAAGATGGTTCAAGTCCATCTGTACTAGGTGTTATCAACCATTTCGACTGGCAAGCAGCTAATCTTCACCTATTCTAAATTTACATGACTAAATATTCTTTCTCTACTGTATCATTCTTTAGAAGTTTAGATTTTCCTCTATTATTTACATAATTTATCTAACTGAGAAAAAAAATTTTAGAATATAATTATCGTTCTTTGTGGAACATGCCCAACCTAGTTGTTTATTTTTTTCAGTGTACTTCTGACTCTTCAAATATTTAGCACAATTTAGTGCTGCTATTTTTACATAAAATTTTTCTGAATTCCACCATTAACATATCTTAAATTTTTGCACTAAAAAACATTCAAAATCTTGTCTTCCTTCACTCTCCACGCCTTCACGGTCACCTGTTAAAGATGAGAAATTAACTGAACACGAAGAATCCATCAACATTATTCAAGAAGCGTTTCAGAATTTAGAAGAAAAAATTATAAAATAAAATTATATAGGGTTGGCTTAAAATAATTTGCAATGTTTTAAGCAGCAAAAATAATGCGTGATGATTCAAGCAATACTAATGCTATTAGTTGTGATAAAAAAAAACTAACTATAAAGAAATTGTCAAAAATCCCAAAATCATTAATTAAAATTTGTGGGACGTGGTATAATTCTAGCATCCATGATGTACAAAATTTTCATTATCCTCGAACTCCTTTGACAAGAGAAGCAAATTTGAAATTCAAAAGATATTAATCTTCATCAAAAAATTAAAAAATAAATATAATAAACAGACGTGTAGTAAATACTCACATTAAAATCGATAGAAAACTGTAAATAACGGAAATACCATGAATTTTAATTTGAGACAAAACTGCATTACTGTTAAAATATGAAATATTTTTAAATTCTACTAGAGATAGAGGCAGTAGTTTCAGTTTCATAATCGTGCAAATTTTAAAGTCCCCAACATGGGTCTGCATAAAGAAAAACACATCCTGATTATGCGGAAGCTTTTTGATATGATAAGTATTTTTTATTACATAACAAAAAAGCCTATATATGAAATTTTATTCATGCATTTCAATAAGTTTGCTTGATAGCAAGTTAAAGTGCGAAACATACATAATAACTAAAAAATCCATTTATATGTATAATTTTTTTAAATTTTATAAATAGTAACCATTTAATTAAATCTTGATCCTTACACGACTTGTATAAATATTGTAATCTAAGATATTTTTTCTTTACTTCATTAAATAAAAATATCCAATAAAAAGAAATTGATTTCGTGGTTAATCTGTCACAAATCCCAAAAATAAGTGATTCAGTGCTGTACTGAAAGACCAAACATGGCGTTTCTCGAAAGTTCTGCCTTTTAGACCACAGCTTCAATGTTACAAATGAGAAAAAGAAAAACTTTCTAGCAACTATGATTGTTGACATTTTGAATAGTAATGGCATACTTCAAAAAAACCGCGTCTGTATTGATTGAATTCAAGTTATATCAGCGTTATTTTCAGATTTATTGTGTTTGCGAAAAGAAACATAAATATTCTAGTCACAGGTTTGAACGAAAATTCTGTCACTATATAAAAAAGAAACGAATTTTTTGATTTCTTAAAAAAGTTATTTTCCTGCTCGTGCTGTATCAAAACTGTT
>JAPDSC010079134.1:31754-41946 GCA_026290005.1 Latrodectus geometricus | reverse complement strand
TAGCAGACAGAAGTAACTATAACACTAATTTCGAATGTGTTAAAAATATAGAATACGCATATAGCAGGGGTGGCCAAACTTTTGGGCTTCGGGGTCTACTTCACATTTAAAAAATTGTAGGCGGTCTACCAATGACAAAGCTAAATTATCGTACATATTTATTTTCGCTAACAAGAAAATATGATAAATTATGTAATTTTTCTAAAAAAAACTTAATATTAATATTTACAAAATAAAAATTTACTGACAAAAATAATCAAAGCATTCATATATTCAAAAACTTACCATTCTATTCTCTTCGTTTAGTTGAAATTTGTCACTGTAATCTGCGACAAGTTTATCATATTGTGGCTGGTACGAGCTTATTGCAATGCATAAACACGAAATTAAATGTTCATCTGTTAAATGCGACCACTGTTTGTTTTTTGTTCATGGTTGAAAAAGCAGATTTGCAAAGTTACATCGATCCAAAGTTTGATTTCAAATACAAAATCAATTTGTAAATATTTGGAAACGTTTCCTCAGAAATTAATTTCCAAAAATCAGTATCGCTAAATATGCTTTGGATTTAAGATATATATCGCATCTTAATTTAATAATTTCTTCCTCGACCATGACTGATGTGATATCTAATAAATGTCCTATTTTTTCAGATACTCCATCAATGTTGACATTTTCATTAAATGGAAATATCATAAAATTGAGTATTTCTTTCAACCTAATTAAGTTAGCGAATCTTCTTTCAAATTCTTCAAATAAAACAAGTAAATATTAAGCGAAATCTTCGAAGTCTCGGTTTGGATTATGGATGCACTCTTTCTCCATGTTTTTGAAGTTTTTCAATTTATGTTTTCTTAATTGAGATGCATATCTTTCTATATATTTTTTTAATGTTTTAATCGCGCTCATCATGTCTGCTTTAGGTTTTATATAAATCGTAAACCTTAAATTATAAGTCTTTAAATCGTAAATCTTTGCACAGTTGTTTTGAGTTTTAAAGCGTAGACTGTAGTAAAATTTTATTTTAAATAATTCATTGATTCTATGTTATAAGTCTATATAAGTCATAACTAAATTGTTAATATCCGAGGTTATTATACGGATGGTCGCATGGACTACCTAAAATGTCTTCGTGGCCTACCAGTCGACCGCGGTCGATGTCTTGGCCTTCCCTGGTATATAGATTTAGTTTGTAGTACACGGAGGTTTATATGATTTATGTAAAACATTGTTAACAATGATAAATTCTTACTAATCCGACAAATATAGAACTTGTGTCACATATGTAATATTTTTGTGGTGTAGAAATGTCAAGCGTATATTGGTATTAAAACACATGAATTTTTCTGCAAAAACACGAAAATAATTTATAAATCTATAGATTATCAAAATATATATAATAATAATAGTAATAATGTAATGTAGTTTAAATACAATTAGACCATTTTTATGTTACAAGTGCCTTTTGCATTTATTAATACATTTTGTACAGTTAGCTTATTAAAACAGATTTTTATTGACATTTTATTCACCAAATGTCGAATAAGATCTCGTGAAATTATATTTGATGGCCTTCATGTGACAATTTAACAAATAAAATTTTTTTTGATCAAAAGCTTATATTTTTTCTTTATTAGTAATGTGTACTTGTAGATAGACAGACATTCATAAAACTTTTCTTTAATAATATTATTAGTAAAAATATCAAGGATTATAAAGGATTGAACAGAAAAATAAATACTACAAAGGAGAACTTGAAAGTTATAAAACTGTAATTTCTTTGAATTGAAAAAAATTATTTAAAAAATGTGAGATGAAATTAAAAGAAAAAATAACATTTATTGATTCCAGTAATTTTGAAAAGACAAAAACTGTATTAATTTCATATCACATATTTATAATGTGTGTAAAATAAAAATAATGAACTTTTCTAAATAAAAGTACTTTTCTAAATTTTTGCATTTTTTTAATTTGTACGAGAATTGCTGAACCCATCTATACTATAGTTATGAGGGAGAAAATAAAATTTAATTCATTCTTCAAATTATTTTATTCATGTAATATAGCTTTGGAATTTTTTCGAAATAAAGCGAGGAAAAAAGAAAGTTTAACAAATAAAAATAGAAGGTATAGCAATAATTTCATACAACTACTTTCTTTATAATAGATTACATACAATTGAAATATTTTACTGATTCGTAAGGATTTCTAAAATAAATTTATATGAATATCATTTACATTTGAATTTTGCAATTTTTTCTAATGATACTTGGCAATGCCAAACCCGCCCGTCAGAGACTAGGCGAATGAAGTCAGAGAAAGCGTCTTCCGTTTTTCAATAGAGCATCCTCAAACGAAGGTGGAAGTACGACATTTAGTCTCATAGATGACAGTACCAACTGTATCTTCCAATTTAGAGATTGAAACCAAAGAAGACTCATAGCCTGGCTCCAACCACCCCCAGAGGTATTATTTTGTAATGGGAACATGGAGGACATTGTGACCCGACATATTTTACATGCCCCAGTCGCCACGAGTGAACACGATGGCTCTCGACTAAGCCGGGATTCGAACTCACCACCTTTTGGTAACGAGAATGACGCCCTAACCAGCTAGGCCACCACGGCCCCTTTTTTGCAGTTTATGAAATACAGAAATGAAAACTTAAAAAACATCATGCATTAAGCTTGAGGAACATAATTAGAAAGGATAATAATCTCAGTAAATCAGCCTTTCATCTCTTCAGTGGGTAGATAAAACTGAGTACTAAGCATGCTTGAGAACTAAAGATTGAGGGTTTCGAGTTAGGTTGAACACCTAACCGGGACATCAGTTTCACACCCCAGAGCCCTCTGTCAAGAAAACATATATAATATCTGTAGACCTTACCCCTCTTCCCTGATGGGCTGTCTTACCACAGAATTTAGTTTAGCTTTTAGCTTAATCTCAGTAAATGCTATGTTCTCATGTTTAAAAAAAACTGTCACTGCTCTTATTACAGGTTTATTGAGAGAATGAGTTTCAAATCATACATTTATAAAATACAAACAACTCCTCCTTTGCTAGAGTTTTCTATTTTTTTCAAAGTTATTATTTACAAAAGCTAATATGTAGTATTTCAGAAAAAATATTGAGATTGCGTAATTAAAATTATATTTTCTCAAAGTTATTTTAACTTAGTTAAGTAATGTTATTTTATAACTTGCTTATATAATTTCAACTTTCTATTTAATTGAAGTGTAAAAATATTGATTCGTATTTAATTAGATAAATTTTCTTTTCTTTTTTGAGCACTAAAGGAAAATATATCCATACTCATTTATTTATTTACAAATTTAGGAAACAATTTAAATGCATATATATATATATATATATATATATATATACTCACATACACCCCCACACATATATATATATATCATTCCGTATAACTACTGTTTTAGATTATCTTAACGAAATTTAAATAAGTAGGTATTTATAAAAATATTTGTGACCGCATTTTTATTCCGCTTAAATAATATTCATTTCATTCTTTATAAATTTCAATGAAAAACTTAATATAAAAATTCTTAAATTGCATGATATTAAATGGTAATTTTACATTTATTAGGCAGTATAAATGCTTAGTAATGCCGTTTCCCGCCAATTTGAGTTCTCATAAATAAATATTAACTTACATAATGATATGAGCAGATGACATTAATTGTAATGAACCCAAAAATGTCTGACCCTCTGTTGAAAGATCTATTGAGGGGAAGTACTTAAAAGGTTATATTTTAGCAAAACCACTATCATTAAAGAGAGGACGAGCGATTTGAATATTTCGTTGTGAATCTGAACTAGGTCATCATGAAGTTTGATATCTGCCTCTCATTTAAACATCAGATGGGAAAATTATTCAGGAAATAAAAAGTAGATAAATGAAATGGAAGTTGTCGTGTATATCTTTGCTTTGAAATGAAAGAATTACCATTTGTTTTGAAGTCGATAAGTAAGAGACAAATCCTCTTTGCTAGAGTTTTACTTCCTTTTCTCATACTTCCAAAAGTCATACTTCCTTTTCTCGACAAATCTGTTATGCATTTCAATTAATGATAAAACAAAGTCCAATAAGGAGAGCAAATTAATAACTTATATTTTTTTCGTAAGAAACATCTGTTTTCGGGCCGCGGTGGCCTGGTAGCTTAGGGCATCGTTCTCGTTACCAAAAGATGGTGAGTTCGAATCCCGGCTTAGCCGAAGATCCGTCGTGTTTACTAATGGCGACTGGGGCACGTAAAATCTGTCGAGTCGCGATGTCCTCCATGTTCCCATTACAAATTAATACCTCTGGGGGTGGTTGGAGCCAGGCTTTGGGTCTTCACTGGTTTCAATCTCTAAATCGGAAGATTCAGATGGTGCTGCCATCTCTGAGCCAAAAGTCATACTTCCACTTTCGTTTTAGGGTGCTCTATTAAAAAACGGTAGACTCTCTCTTTCTAACGGGTGGGCTTGGCGCTGCCAAGTGTCATCAGAAACAACAACACATGTCTGTTACTATAATTTTAAAACGAATATTTATTTCCAGTTATAGAAACAATGTAAAGGTATTAATGAAATCGATAAGACTGGAAGAAAAAGACCAAAGAGCATTAAAGAAGTAAACATTTTTAAATAAATAAGGAATTAACGATCTCATCACTCTATAAGTTAAATTAATTTAGTTTTGTTGTTTCACGAAAGAACATTTAACGATGTCTTCGAGACTTATTCTTAAAATTACGAACTTTATGGATAATTTTTTCAAGGTTAAATCGTTGCCACTAAAGAACCCAAATGTACATTTCTTGTCAATCTAATATTAATGGGGAAACTACTAACAGCTATGATTCTAAACAAATTATCAACAGGTGTTTATGAAGCATGGAGAACAATGGAATTAGACGATCATGTTATCCATAGGACTTAACCGAAGTATTTATTGTACTCCATACTTTAGAGTTGCTATGTCCTTCAGTTTATCGCTTATGATGTTTATCGTACAGCAAACGTCCTATATAACTGTAACTGTAATCGTGTTACACACAAAAGAAATAGATAACATGTTCATTCAAATTATGTCAGATTTAGTGACGATATGACTCAGTTTTGACGACGTGGATAATGTAATCTTTGTCTGGGAAAGACATAGAGGTCATTTCAATGTCGCTTATGCTATCCAGCATTGCATAGTATTACACTCGTCAAATTGGTAAAAAGAGTAGTTTCACAAACTTTGCAATTAAAAATGCTTGACAACTGACTTGTTTATTCGATTAAATGCTTAACATTTTGATAGATACACGCAGCAGAGTTTTGATACAGAAGACAATACAGTATTTGTTTAGGGAAGACATAAAGGTCATTTCAATGTCACTGATGTCATCTATTATTAATTACTATTACACTGGTCAAATTCAATGAAGGAAGCTTTTAGCACATAAAACTAATTCACAATATTGACGATATTGATTACGAAGTAATGTGTATAGAAAGATAAAAATTTAATAATTTAAATAAAGTCTATTGATTTATCTTTATCACTCAAAACTACTAAAAATAAATTGTTGTAAGCTTAGATTTCTTTCGCAGTAGCATTGATCTCCGTTACTATAAAGTTGCTTACGCAATACTCAGATGTCCCCTGAATATCATGCATATTTTTTTGAGATGTTATAGTAAGTTTATGACCAGTTTATATTCAACAATCAAACATGTAATATTTATTATTAATAAGCCTTTTTAGTGTTCGAAATCTAGGCTGGGGAATTAGGTTGAGGAAAAAAAAATCCATTATTTTTTCGGTAGACGTCTGTAGTGATCGATATCTCGTGAGGTATCTATCAAACAATTTCAGATTTATGCTCGTTGGAAAGGTGACATTTGACACTAAAATATCCTCTTGCGGTTTTTTGTTTGATTAATTCATTTACGAGTACAAGGTTTTAAAAATGGAAGACAACAAACAAAAAATTTGATACATTTTCGTTTTTCTCTTGTAACGGCGAAAAAGATAGCCGGGTGGCTAAAATTGTGAAAGTTGTTTATCGTCCTACATAAGACTGTAACAACCAGTTACGTACAATTTTTGTTTCGTCGATTCCGTTCGGGTATTTTTGATGTTAGAGATGCTCCTCGCATGTGGATACAGCATCGTCGAAAATGTCTATAAAATATCAAAAATGATGGAAGTTAACCGCATGTCAGCAGTCGTAACGCGCAAGACCTAAAAATCTACATGAAAGCTGTTTTAAACCTTTTTACAAAGCGAATCCAAAAGAAGTTACATAAAGTTCACGTAAAAATAATGGATTTCTTTTTCCCCAAACTAATATATAAAAAGTTGTTTCACTTAGATTAAAGTATTAATACATTATAGCTTGACAAATTAAATTAATTTGCCTCAACACAAAATTAAGATGATTGGAGATTATGAATGAAACTGTCTTTAATCTATTTCATTTCTTTCTTTTTACATAAAATTCTTAATTAATTCCACAAGATTCTTATAAATTTGTTGTTGTTTCTGATGAAACTTGGCAACTCCAAGCCCGCCTGTCAGAGACCAGGCGAATGAAGTCAGAGAGCGTCTTCCGCACCCTCATACGGAGGTGGAAGTACGATTTTCGGCTCATAGGTGGCAGCACCATCTGAATCTTCCAATTTACAATTGAAATCAGTGAAGGACCATAGCCTGTTTCCAACCTCCCTCAGGGGTATTATCTTGTAATAGGAACATGGAAAACATGGCGTACCGACATATTTTACCTGCCCCCATTAGTGAACACGACGGATCTTCAGCGAAGCCGGGATTCGAACTCACCACCTTTTGGTAACGAGAATGACGCCCTAACCAACCAGGCCACCGCAGACCCTTTATAAATTTATTATTATTCTACTCATTTGCTTTTAATTTTTCATTTCTTATAAAAATGTGTATTTCCCTTCTTAAATAAATATTCATACTTGTCATTTTATAACTTTTAAGCAAATTTACATTAATTTGGAAAGTGTTCCCTATTGAATGCAATATTCGTCGCCAGGTTATGAGATGATAATTTCTAAAAACTCAAAATATATTAAATCATATTATATATATTATTTAGTACTTACGTTTCTTCTCTATATTTCTATAAATTGACAATCACGTTGTCAATTTTAATATTAACTAAATTATATTTTCCTCAGAGCCAGCTTTATAATTTTATAAGTGATGGCTTTATCTATTTCTAAGATCATGATAAGCTTTATTTTAAAAATAAACTTTAATTATTTTCCTAACTATCGAAAAATTTATAAATTATATCATATTATTCTTCAATTTTAATGAACTTAGTTGAAATAAATACTTAATGTGAATTCATAACATATAATATTAAAATTTGTATATTAATCAACTAATTTATATTGAATATTAATCAAATAACTATAAACTTTTTATTGTTTTAAAAATATTATGCAATTAGCTTAATATGAAAATTGAATTTCGCTTACTAACCAATTTTTCCCGTCTGTCCGGTTTTGGGTCACTACTTAATTAGACGTGGACGATGTCACAAATTTAGCTTAATAGCCTTATGTATAAAACAAACCACTGTTTTCAACAAGGTGCCACATTGATGGAATATTTCTGCAGTATCTATTGGTTTTTAGGATACTATCGTGGTCTACTTATTCACTAAAATAACATTTTGTTGCAACAATCAGCCCAGAATATGAGAAAGATGCGCAAATAATCAAACAAATATTGCAAGAAAAATAATTTTTTTTCCCCGACTAATACCAAATCTCATTATTCCAAATCATCGCAACTAAAAGGGATCTGTCATCATGTAATGAAGAAGAGTTCTTGATTCTGGCATGCTTTTGAAATAAAGGACATATAATGAAATCCCACTTATTATTTCTATTCTTGAATGTAAATTTTTTTTCAGTAAAATATTTTGAAAAATAAATAACTGTAAATTTTAAGTTATTGTCTTAGAAATAAGCAAAATATTATAAAATTTAAATTCATAAAAAATATTCTTTGACGGAAAGTGTACATATATATACGCATTACAAAAATTCAAATCTTCATTAAGCATATACTTTTTAAATATTCGAATGCATTTTTGAAAGAAATAGAGAAAACTAATAGCTTACACATTCTAGTACAATAATTTTAAAATTTTTTTTATGTGTTTAAATACTGTTAAGTTCTATGGATATGAAAAGAAACCTGAATGTTTGCTGACAAAATGTTTCACAAGTATAATATATGATTATCTCTATATACAGCTACACCAGAAGAAATTCTTTACTTAAGTAAAGTTCCAATTAAAATTTTTTCGAACACATTACAATCTTTTGAAGCAGTTTTATAGCAATATAATCTCTTGATTTTCGCATTTCCAGATTGTTTTGTTTCATAATGATTCTAGGAATAAATGTGTTATAATATTGAGAATTCGTTAGTCGTATAAAAATATATTTTATTCAGAAACTATCAAAGAAAAACCATTTACAGCCGTATTCACCAACCAGAGTTAAACGAGGTTTCAGGGTAAAGGGCGAGTTAAGTGATGTTCTTTATTCACTTGGACAAAAACAGCGATTAACTCACCTATATGGATCCCTAGAATAACCCTACGATTTCGGAGTGTTAGCGCCGAGTCAGCAAACTATGGCCGACTTAAGCGATATGTTTGTTGACATTGATGTGCAAGATTGCTAGCCAATCAGAAGCCGTCTTACATGTCGTGTTCTGTTAACTTCAAAGTTGTTTTACGCGGGAATTTCCCCGTTTCGTGAATAAGAATCGGCGAATCATGCTAGAGTTGAGTTATATCCGAGTTAGGCTACACTCAAGTTAACCCGTGTTTGGTGCATATGGCCGTTATAGATGTTTTATAATTTTAATTTCGTTTCATATCACTTTCATCTTCGATGTCAAGTAAATTGATCGAAGAAATTATATCTTACAATGTATTTTCCTAGATGATGTCTGCAACAGCAATGAGGAATAAAAGGTCTTAACGATGAAAGTAGACTAAAGTAGTAGAAAAGTAGACTAAAGTGATAGAAAGTAGTAAATAAGAATCGGCGAGTCATGCTAGAGTTGAGATATATCCGAGTTAGGCTACACTCAAGTTAACCCGTGTTTGGTGAATACGGCCGTTAGAATAGTATATATAAATATTTTGACATTTCTACTTAGAAATATCCCGACCAATCCGATGTATCCGACTAAATGCTGAACTGCTTGAAGATTTCTGTTAGTTTTGATGGCAACAATTTTTGAATCTGAAAGCGATTATGTATTTGGCAACAGTAACTATTTTTAAAAATATTATACACATTGCATGATGTTAATTACGAAAACAAGTGCAAAAACATTTCTTCTAAAGTGTGAATCCCATAATTATTATTTAAATAAAAATCGAATATTTTTAATGATTAGGTTGTAGAAGAGATCCGCTTATCTGATGTTAGGAGATTTAGAAGTTGTATAAAATTGATTTAATATAATAATCAGATTTTTACTGAATATTTCCCCTACTGGACAACACTTCTACATAAGCATTTCCCATTCAGTGGAACATAAATTGCACATTTTATAGTACCTTAAATGTATTATAGAAATCATAAAATTTTAAGATTAATAAAATAACTTCTTTGAAAATTTAGTTTTTTTCATTTAAATTTTACTATTATAAATAAAACACATTCTTTTAGTGTGGATTATTGGCTCATATGTAAGAAAATGGAAAATTTCGGTGAACCGCATTAAATGATTGCGTACATTCAAATCCGTAATTTCAAATTGGTGTATTATAATAAAAATATGAGTAAAATGTGCTCATAAGTTATAAAAAAGATTAAAAAAAAACCTAACTGTATATAAATTTTCAACTAGGAATAATACCAATTACTAAATACTGCTTCAATTTATAATTTGGTTTTTTTTTTTTCTTATATAAAATAAAGCTTTAATTTTTTTATATATTCGATTCAATTCTTTGTTTCATGTATATTGGTATTTATTTCTTAACCTTTTAACTTTTAATAGTTCACTTTTGTTTTAAAAGTTTAATTTATATAAATGTAATAGTTATTATTTTTTGTAATTTGGCTCATATTTATTGTCTTGCAACTTATATATAGTAATTAGTATCAACTATATATACTGCAA
>JAPDSC010079134.1:6101-31744 GCA_026290005.1 Latrodectus geometricus | reverse complement strand
AATTTCATAAAGCAAAAGTTAATTCTTTACTTTACGTATCATCACTATTATAGAATTAGTAAGTGGAAAAAAAGGTACTACTAACAGGAATATAAAAATGTGCGGTAATTGAAAATATTATCTATCCCTAGTTATATCGGTAAAATTTCTACAGCTTTTATAATTCCAAACAGCTTTTCATATAATTGATGTTTTTAAGATGCTGTATTGATAAATTAGATTAATGTTAGCGTAAATCACCTAATATTAGTTTTGGGAAAAAGTTATCCATTATTTTTTTGGTAGACGTTTGTAGTGATCGCTATCAAACAATTTCAAATTTATGCTCATTGGAAAGGTGATATTTGATACTAAATTATTCTCTTGCGGTTTTTTGTTTGATTAATTCAGTTATAAGTACAAAGTTTTAAAAATAGAAGACAACAAACAGAAAATTCGATACATTTTAGTTTTTCTTTTATAATGGCGAAAATGCTAACCAGGTGGCTAAAATTGTGAAAGGTGTTTATCGTCCTATATATGACTGTAACAACCAGTTACGCACAATTTTGGTTTCGTCGATTCCGTTCGGGTATTTTTGATGTTAGAGACTAATATAATTTAAAGGAAGGAAACTACCAATAATTAGTTTTAAAACTACAACAAGCATTATAAATCAAAAAAGCAATCATAAAATAAAACATCATAGGGAAAAATAATGATGCCCTTAGGGAATTTCACTTAAATGTGGGATAGATGGTATCACTCCGTAGATGAAGTAAGTGAATAAATTATTCACTTATAAAATATTTTTACATTTAATTTTTAATGAAAAGGTAATTGAATAAAATTGTGAATTAAAAACTAACTATTTTAGATTTATTCATAAATAGCACAATTTTAACTTTAATGCATTTTCTGTTTGATGTATTTTCCTATCTTATTAGCATTTTCAAAAGTTACTTAGAGACAGGTCAGCTCATAAGAAGAAAAAGACAATTTGGATTGTTCGATGATTTGGCGAAAAATGATTCCGCTTAAAAATTATTGGGAAAATAATATAATTTTTTAATTGAGATTACAAATATTTTTCTTAAACTCTATGAATTTTAAAAGAAGCCTTAATAGAAATGTGTGAAAAATTTGCCAGGCATCGAAAATTTTGAAAATTCGATATTAAATGCATAATTGTGATTATAATATTACTTTAGATTGGACAGATAGAATACCTAATGGTAGTATCGTATTTTTTGGATTGGAATTTTCTAGATTAGTCTCTGTTCATTGTTGAACTGTAAAAGATAAGTGTCATATTTCTGTTTTGTTGTGCATTTCTCTTGGAGTATTTTCAGATTCTTGCTCTTATCCTAATACCCAGAATATTCGAAAATCTAGCAACCAATGTATTTAATAATACATCAGTGAACAGTTGAAAAAATGTCATGATAATTCTCTGGTAATCCTATCCAGTAAATTGTGTGAAATACATGTAATAATCACCTGAAACTAACACTTAAAAATATTTCATTTCACTTTCTTACGAATAAAAAACATATTAAAAAATTAAAAAATCTGATTTTAGGACCAAAACGTCAAACTGCAATTTGTGGCCTTAAAGATTTTTTATTTTTTAGTTTTAGACAAACTTTTACGTATATAAGGTGATCGAAACGGTGATTTGAGCAAACAAATGACGAAAAATTAATATTTTTCACAAAAATTGCAAAAATGCTGAAATTGCTTCTGAAATTACACCATGAGTCGCGAAAATCGCAATGAGCATGCGTGAGAAAATTTATCAATGTTTTTCGATTTCCCTAATTATAATTCTGAAAAGTTAATTAAAATATGTAATTGCTATTCAAATGACACTATTTTCTTAACATTTTAGTTGAAATAAATATTGTAGTTTTGTTTTCATGTTTAAACAATTTTCTGCTCTATTTGGAGTTAATCGGAAGTATGTTACAATATTACTGACTTGTGCTTTGTTTGTTTAAGCCATCTAAACTCTTACGCTGGAATTTGTATATATTATTTTAGAATTACAGATTATAAACATGAGGTTAGTATTAGGACATCAAGTAGTAAAAATTGTTATTATTGTTGACGTTGAGCAAATTTCTTATTTTGTTTATTATTCACTAAGGACAGTAGAAATTGCCAAATTTATAAGCTACTTCATGTTAAAGTTTTGATTTTTTCTGCGATTAAGCTGTTAACGACTATTTTTACTAATAGAAAATTTTGTCTACTGAATATAACTAATACATAAATTAATGTAGTACACATTTCAATAAAAGAATCATTTACAAGTGTTATTATATGCCTTAATGACCAATAACAGTATCACAATGTGACTAATTAATTGTAAAAATCACAATCTATGGCGATAAAAAAAAGGAATGGATATTGAACAAGTTACGCACATTTTTGCGAACTATATCGTTTTTAATGAGGCAGTAGAAATAATTTTTTGTAAGTAGCAATGAGAAAATATTTTGTATTGAGATTCAAAGCTATATTTAAAAAATGAAGATTACATGGTGTTACTTTAAAACATATGAAGGTTAAGCTATATTTAAGCAAATATAGATTAAAAACAAATTATATAATAAAACCTAACTGAAAAATGGAATTTCAACAAAATTAATCGAAGAAATAATTTAAAATGTATGAGAATTTTTTTTTTCTGTTGGATAAGAAAAACATTAATTACGTTATACGTCATGGGCTTTTACTTTTTGATTTCATTGCAAAGTTACGAAACCTATGTTATCTGTTGCTGTGTTTACATCGTTAGGGTAAAAAATTAACTTTTCTCAATGACAGAAGGTGATTAATTCCTTGATTCCAGCCGGCTGGTCACAGGAAATGTTCGATTTCATCGAAACACCTGCAGGTGCATGATCACATCTCGGCACATCGACCTAATGCCAGAAGGCGAAGATTTCACTCGACCTACTTCTCTTGTCAGTCAGGGTTGATAGGTCGAATACGATGGCCGTCGAACCAAGAAATCGAATTTGGCGGGTGTTCTTCCACCAAGACTCATTAACTTTCGGCTTTTTATGTAAGGACATTGGAAGAGATAATTTTGACAAGTGGGTGTCTTCGTTGGAGATCTAGGACCACGGGCAATGAAAGTTGCCTTGGAGACCGTCGTTTTTATCATGTTCGGTAAATATTGCCACATATTATCTTCATTTAATTTGTCTTCTTCCTCTTACTATGAATGATGTTGTGGCTTATCAGTTGGGGAAGAACAAACCGCGAACAAGACTTCGTTTGCAGAATAATAAAACTAGAATGCGTTTTTAATTCTTTCTTTAATTTTGTAACGTTCTCGTAAGAACAAAATTATAAACACGCAGAAAGTTACAGTTTCAGAATATGTTAAGCAGCTGTTCACAATTTATACAAAATAAAATTTTGTGGTGAAAATGCGCTTCGGGTCCCCTGCTTGGCGCGTTTTCAAAAACGGCGATGCCATGGCGAAAATTACTTGAAACTTAATTAGCGACTAATGAAAAGACTAAAACAAAAGAATAATTAATCAGCATGCGCGAAAAAGATCTTCAAATTCGCGAGTTGGCGAGGAAAGGGACCTAAACCGCAATTTAACGAGTTTTGTTAAATATATATTATTACATTACATGGTAAATAAAGTTTGCAAATATTTTGTAATAACAAATTATATCATAATCTCATTAAACAGTATTTTTTTTAAAAAAGTAAGTAAATAAAATAAAATTATTTTTAATCTTATTTCTGTTGAAGAATGCTAACAATACTTGATTTATAATAAAAAAATGATTGATTATAAATTTTTAATTAAATCGTCGCTTTTTCAAACTTAAATTGTGTCAACCATAAAAAATCAGTACTGAAATTTTCAAACAGTTTTTTTTTAAAAATACTTATAATATTCACAGAATTTTGAGCCATATTTCTGTAGAATAATTTTATATTCTAATTACAGATAAAATAATTAGAATATAAAATTTATACTTTGGTCATAAAAGAGCAGCCGTGTAAATTCCATATAAAACAAATAGGAATCTAAAATTTTTTGACATTACTATAGTCACATGATTATCAATTATCAAAATATTCTATAACATTCAATGATAATTACAAGAAAACTTTCAAACATCAGTTGATACTCATAAATCCTCAACAGTTATAATGAGAATATACATAATTTAAAAATAAATAAATAAATAAAAAAATTAATTAATTAAAAAATGTGCACGTCGATCTTTTAATGAAATGCAAGTAATATTAATAGTTTAACTTCATTAGAATTAAGTATTAATTCAAAATACATGTAAATGCAAAATAATTTCCACTTTATTAATTATTGACGCCATTTTTTAATGAAATGAAGCATATTAATAATTTGAAATGAAGCATTTAATAATTATCATATTCTAGAAAAATCCAAATATAAATATCTAAGTAAACTTCTTATTGAAATGACTTTGAACGTTTTTACGTGAGTTTTAATATGAATTTCGAAATATTTAAAAAAAACACATATTCCAAAACCATTCCCCAACTCTTGTTTATTTTACACTCAAAAACAGATAAGAACTTGTAATCTCAAATTCCAACGTGATTAAAATGGAAGATTTTTACTTGAATATTCTTTAAAATGAAATCGAGATTCTCCAAATGGAGGAAAAGTAAATTTTATGTCTTTTTTGTCATTAAAAACTCACAAATCGTACATATTGTTTTTTTTAAAGCACGGAAACAGGAAGAATTTTAAAATAAACAAAGACATATACATATAGGTCACTGGAAAAATTGAGTTTAAGAGTCTAATTATGGAAATTACAATGTTAGTACTTAAACAAGTTTTGCCTTTTAAGTAGAAACACAATTTACAAACCGAAATAGATATTATTGCATTCAATTTTCAAATTAACGTTCTAATAAATGTAATTTAAACATACTGGAAGTCAATGATCAATTGTTTTGCAATGTTTAAAATGACATTTAAATAAAATGAATCTCATTTTAATAACAGTTCTGCAAAAATAATCACTATAAAATGTTGCCATAATTACCTATCTTAATACTATATTAAATTAAAATAATTACTCGTTTAAAAAATGAGATGTTCTAAAAAATTTTAAAATAGAATTTAAAATATCAGATATTTAACAAAATCTCTTTGATCTGGAATCTTGGTTAAGTTTCCTGTATAAAATTTTACTGTATTTCTTGTATGCTAATTTAAGAAACTTCAACAACTCAAGAAATCTTTGTTCTTATTTAAAATATGATTCGTTTTCCAAACAAAGTTATGTTGAAAAGAAGTTTCTGTAATTTTATTTTTAATTTTAAAATATTAATAAATATGGCTTATTATATATAGTTTGTTGTGAACTTTTTTTATCTTAATCTTTGAATTGGTTTTTATCTTAATATTTGAATTTTCTTATCTTAATCTTTCTATTTGTATTTTACTCTAAAAGAAAGCACCAATATGATGATAATTTATTATTTCGAAAAAAACTATTTCTTATTGAAATTTTATATTAGAAGAAATTATTTCTTATAATAAATAATACTGAAGAGTATAATAAAACCGTAATCTATGTCCTTAAAATCCAAAATTAATTTGGTTAGTTGATATCGGAATATATTATTCTATAGAAGTCTGTTATCAAATAATTATAAATACCTAAACATTTTGCATTTTTTGGTGAGAATTTTCTATACGTCTAAGTGTATTTTGTAGTTCTAACCAAGAAGTTGTAGGATATTAATTAAATATGTGTCGAAAATATACTACAAATTTAGCATAATGTGTCGTAACAAAATATTATCTTCTAGAAATGTACGGAATACAAAATAAAATTACATGAAATTATTATAATCTAAAAACACTTCTATCATTCTCCATTGACACCATCATTATCTTTCGTTTCCTCTTCCCAAAACAAAACAATGTCATCTCGCTGCCTCAGCAGCGCCATCTTGCAATCGTCAAGATCATTACAACGTTCTACCTCATTTGTAAGTAAATTTGATTTTCTGGGTAACCTGATTAGGCCTGAGACTACGATTTAAAGGGAACTTTAAGTAAAAATACGAAACTTCCATCTATTAAAATACTAAGAACAGTATTTTAATAGATGGAAGTTTCTTGCTGCATATGGAATCTAGAAGTAGGTGTTAGGATTTCCAAAATAAAGAAGTGTATACTTCTTATTAATGAAAAAATTTGAGAAAACACGGGGTAGAAATCCTTTATGTAGAAACGTCTTCATTGTAATAAGACTTAATTTTATCCTGTGCTCTATATATATTGTTTGGGGAAAAAGTAATCCATTATTTTTTCGGTAGACGTCTGTAGTGATCGCTATATCGTGAGGTATCTATCAAACAATTTTAAATTTATGCTCATTGGAAAGGTGACATTTGACACTAAAATAAAATATTCTCTTGTGGTTTTTTGTTTGATTTATTCAGTTATGAGTACAAGGTTTTAAAAATAGAAGACAACAAACAGAAAATTCGATACATTTTAGTTTTTATTTTATAATGGCGAAAATGCTAACCAGGTGGCTAAAATTGTAAAAGGTGTTTATCGTCCTATATATGACTGTAACAACCAGTTACGCACAATTTTGGTTTCGTCGATTCCGTTTGGGTATTTTTGATGTTAGAGATGCACCTCGCATGGATACAGCATCGTCGAGAATGTCTATAAAATATCAAAAATTATCAAACTTAACAGCATGTCAGCAGTCGCAGCTTCGCACAAGACCTAAAAATCTACATGAAAACTGTTTTAAACCTTTTTACAAAGCAAATCTGAAAGAAGTTACAAAAAGTTCACGTAAAAATAATGGATTTCTTTTTCCCCAAACTAATATATATATTTTTTTTTAATTTGGAAGACGTAACTTAATTATAAATGCATTTTTTATAATTGCTAGCCTTATAATAAATTTTTGAAAAAATAATGATAGAATTTTCTATGTTCCAACTCATTTGAGAGAAATTTTGATCACCATGTTTCTCCATATAGTTAGTAATACATATTATTTCAAATTTGAATTTGATTTAAATGTAATATTTCCATTTTAGAAAGAATAATACTTGAAAGAGAATAAATTTTTATCGTAAAGTATGATTTATTCATTTTCATATATTTTCAGATAAAAATTTATGATCAATTAATCTTTATTGTCATACATTTCAATCATATCGAAATTATGTAAAAATAATGCATAGAATTTTACTGATATTTAAAGCCTGAATTGGTTTAAGTTATAAAACGATATTAAATTTATTGGAACTCACAGTATTAAAAAGGAAATTTTAGAACCCGTGTATCTTAATGTTATTGAAGAAACGAGTCATTATAAATAATCAAATGGAAAGTAATGATAGAGTCAGACTATAAGAACCAAATATAATCTGCAAAACATAATAAGAAGTCTTAAAATTAAATTGTGAATTGTTCTTACATTTACAAACGGGAATTATGTCAAGTTGAAAAAATAAATTACTTGAAAAAAATGGCAACCTCCAGTTTCATAATGAAAGCAATGCTTGAAAAAGAGTTTTGTTGCAAGAAATTTATTTCATAAATAGTTATTTTTATGGAAGATATGAGTACAGAATATTTATATTCGATAAGTACTTTGAGGAGGGGAAAGTAACACAAAAGGAAAGTATAAAATATGAGATGAAAAAATTGTGTGTAATATCTTTACTTTTAAAGAATGGATTTGAGGGCATTTTTAGAATCATAATTATTCTATATATATCTTAATTTAAGACTATATCATTCAATAATTTTGATTTTTCTTTAAAATTATGAGTAAATTATCTCCATCAGCAATTCAAATCAAGACAAAGGCGTTCAACCTCAATTTATGTCACCTAAGTGGTCAATTTGGATTCAGACGACACAAATATATGCAAGTATCAAAATTAATCTGCTAAGAGGAAATGAGAAGTTAGTTTGCTTATGGATTACAATGCCACTTGTAGATTATTACAGTTGCAAATCCAATGCAAAATTACCATTTTCTTGTCTTGTATTTATCAGCTAAAATCGCAAAGGAAATGAAATAAGATATTTTAGATGTCATGTATGTTCCATTTTTACCACTTTAGAATCCTCCTCTCTAATTTTAAAAAGAAAAGTTTCTTGAAGTAAGTGAAGTTATATTAGGTTGGGGAAAAAGTTATCCATTATTTTTTCGGTAGACGTCTGTAGTGATCGCTAACTCGGGAGGTATCTTATCAAACAATTTCAAATTTATGCTCATTGGAAAGGTGACATTTGACACTAAAATATTCTCTTGAGGTTTTTTGTTTGATGAATTCAATTATGAGTATAAGGTTTTATAAATAGAAGACAACAAACAGAAAATTCGATACATTTTAGTTTTTCTTTTATAATGGCGAAAATGCTAACCAGGTGGCTAAAATTGTGAAAGGTGTTTATCGTTCTATATATGGCTGTAACAACCAGTTACGCACAATTTTGGTTTCGTCGATTCCGTTTGGGTATTTGGATGCTAAAGATGCACCTCGCATGGATACAATATCGTCGAGAATGTCTATAAAATATCAAAAATTATCAAACTTGACAGCATGTCAGCAGTCGTAGCTTCGCACAAGGCCTAAAAATTTACATGAAAACTATTTTAAACCTTTTTACAAAGCGAATCTGAAAGAAGTTACAAAACGTTCACGTAAAAATAATGGATCTCTTTTTCCCCAACCTAATATAATGTCGATATCAATTTTAAAGTGACATTCGTAAAAATTTGGTGGGAATGACTTTTTAATGTAACTAATTACTTATAATTTCGCTAATAAATTTCCATAGTCGTGGGAATTTTCACACCAAGAAGGTTCCAGACATAAAATCATTTTATGCTTAGGCAGTTACGCAATCATCAAGAACGTGATTGGGTCTAATGGCAATCATAGCCGGTAATTTAAGTAAATGAAAATGGCATGAAGAAAATACCACCCATTAGAGATCTTATCATATACCTCTTATAATATATGAGGTAATTATACGTTCCGAGTAACGGTGATTATAACGCTGACAGGTACTCATATGTCCTAAGACATAATGGTATGTTATCTGTTCGTAAAAAGTACCGCTCTTAGAAGCGTCATTAGTTTTATACCAGATGTGTAACACCAGAGAAATTGGTCAATAAATCTGTTTTATGACTTAAAGACTTTTCCTTGTATTTTACTAGGATTTAAGTGTTTGAAATTTTTTAATTTTAATCGATATTTTTGTTTGCTGCATCTTTATTTTATCAAGAAATATAAATGATATTTCCTCTCAAAAATCTATTCTCTAAGGTAGTGATTTTCTAACTTTTTTTTGTGGCGGCACACTTTTAACGATTTCAAAATTTGACGTCACGTAAAGAACAATGTATGTTTAGAAGCCGTTTACTTACGTATAATGCGCTGTGTAATATAGTTTATGAAATTAATTATCAAAGTAAAATAATATAATATGTACTACAAAAATAACAGTACATTTATTAAGGGATTAATTGCAATATAAGGATATTTTTATATGAAATTTGAGCTTGATGTTTTTGTTTAATCTCATTTATAATTGGCAGTAAAAATGACAACGCTACTCTCAGATCGACTTCTATATTTAGTCGTTTCGATCCTTTTTTCTTTTTTATATTTGTTTATACCAAATATTCGAATTCACATAAATAAGATGTAGAAAACTGTAACTGTAGATACTAGAAACATATAAAATTTCTTCACTGGGGGGGGGGGGGCAAACGTTTCTTTATATTAAAGTCACAGTTACCGGAAATGAAAACAATTTTTGACTGTAAAATATAGACTTAACTGTAAAAGTAAATTTTCTTTTACAGTGTATTTTTTTTTATCTAAGCAAACAATACTCTAATAAAAAAAAAACATTATATTTTTACTACATGCATTTCTAAAATTTGGCGGCACACAAAACTGCAGTGGCACAGTGGTTAAGTACCACTGCTGTAAAGACTCTAACTTATATATTTGATTATTTATTCAAAGAAATTTTATATTTTATTTTTACGAATAGTTTAAGCACCAAAATAAATAAATATCAATTCAGCTTTTAATATACTAAAATGAAATAATATTATTCAAAAAAAGGAATTTTAAATAACTTTCAGTTTTAGCTAACAATCGTGACATCGCGAATATGATAAATTTTATAATAAGTCTTCAGCAAAATTTTAAATTCTTTTTCTCTTATCTTTTCTTTCATTATTTTTATTACACCACTATGACAATACGATTAGATTAAGTAAAATTTTAATAATCTTGTTGCTAAGTTTTAAAATTCTAATTGATCAGTAATTAATGCATGCCTTCCCGAAAATATTGTTTCTCCTTGTAAACATCGCTTTTAAATAGCACTTAACGGACCAGAATTGCTTACAAAGAAAGTTAGTTAATGATATAACAAAGGATTAATTGAAAAATTAACAATGTACAATTGTGTTCTATGGATTTTTTAAACAAGTAAAATGGAATTTTAAATATACTTGCATTAATACATTGAAATAAATTCAGATAGTTATTTCTTGCCACATCACAGTCAATTTTTGTCAAATTCTTTCAGTATTAGAATCATCAAAAACATTTTTTACAATCTATCTCGCTTAGTTAGGGAATGTTTTAAAGGAATTGAAATTATCCTTGATTTTTATTCGTGTCTTTTCTTGATTCTAACACGAGCAACAAATTTTCCTTTGTTGGTAATAATACACCAATACTGGAGCTTAATAAGAAAAGAAAGAAGTTAAAGACTCTTCGGGTTTTAAATAATCCATTCTTCTACAAGGGTACTCATGTTTATGAAGACTAAAATCGAAAAGTTTGTCTATATTTTTTTATTGTGAAAAGACTTCATAAATAAAAATAAAATGACATTTTTATTTATGAAACAAAAATGCCATTTTTGTCAATATGACGTTAAAAATGTTATACGAATATAGGATTTGGTAGGCAATAAAAAAAAAACTTTTATTTCCTTTTTGTTTCTTTTATTTATTTTTCAACCCCACAATTTGCCAAACATATTTTCCCCATAAGCAGTAAAACAATAATAAATCCGTAAATTTATTGCAAAATCTATAACTCATAAACAATTTGGAGTAACAAAATACCGTATGTTATAAACCTTGTTTGCCTCCAGTTTCTAGTTAATGAGGGAGTTACTAGGACTCAAAGAAGTGAATGGGGTCAATTTAACCGACAAGAATTAGTTTTCATGCTCGTTTTGTGGGTGTCCTGATCTTTTGCGTTTTTTCTTAGAATTCCATTTTTGAAAAAAAGATATCAAGATTTTTTTTTTTTTTTTTTTTTGTATACGCATTAAAGGTGAAATAAAGGGTGTAAATTTGAGTGCTGCTAAGTCTCATCAAGAAGTTTCTATAATGGATTTTTAAAAATCCTTCTGGTTTGCTGCAGATATTTTCAATGTTGTGATTTTTTTTAGTTTATTATTTGCTTTGGAAATTTTTGTGCAAGACTTAAAAAGAAAGTGTTGTTTGACGTAAAACATGAAAAACACTTGAAGAACATGATCTTAAAATTATTTCACTCAATACATTTATAATTTTTAGGAGAAATATCCATTAAAGAGCAATTTAAATTGATATTGTTCTATAACAATTCTTGAAATAAAATTAACAATTTATATAGAAATGTTAACAAACAGAAACCATCAGTCAGAATGTTCATATTAAATTATTGATTAAAATTCGAAATCCATTTAAAATTTAAATATTATTGATTTCAATTTAACTCTTCAGTTGTTAAATAACTGATGCTATTTTTTTTAAATAATAATTAGGGAAATATTAGAATGGTATATAATTATGTTTTCAATCTTACAAATCAGTTTTTATATAAATACATAATTGGAAATATAGTTATGAGAATTTTTAGTCAACTGATTAAATTTGGCAATATATTTTTGAGTTGACGCCAAGATGTTCCTTTAACTAGGAATCTACCCAAAAATGCTTTAATGCCTGCGGTAATGTATATTTCTCTTCATAAAATGATTTATTATTAAATGAAATCATCAATAACAATTTACATACATTTAGAAATTGCTTTCCTATATACTAAGGTAAACAAAGAAATGGATGATTATGAAGAAAATTTTTTCCTTTTCAATTTTATTTCTGAAATCAATCAATTCCATCGCTTAAAGCTTTCAAACGTCATCTTTCTTTGTTTGTCAGATTTAGCAACATATTCTTGGAAGAGTTTATTAGTAATAAATATTTATAGGATGATCGTGAGCTTAAAGCAGAATATTAAAATTCCACGACACATAATTTATCTTTATTATCCAAACTATTACAAAGTAAAAACGATAGAAATTGCGAAACATTGTACATTTTTACTTCCTCGTAAGCCAAACGAAGTTGTCGAAAGTACCATTCCCCTCAACTTCAAAACAAGTCGAGTTATTTTGATTCCACAGGATACAGGTGCAAGTGAAATTTCAACTGCGTAGCTGGGCAACATCTCTGGAGGCCAAATGTGTGGTATTCCCGTAAATCACGAAGATTGCCTCTTCCTTTGTAGAACTAGCATAATGAGATCTAACGGAAACCTTTTAATATGCACGAGGTCACTTTCGTCGTTGATTTCAAAAGAAAACTGTCTCGGCATTACTTTCTCTAAAAGTAAATATTTGTCATCCAAATGCCGTGGTGAAAAGTGTCACATGGTTGAACATTAAAAAAAATGACATTTTTTGACACAAGGACAAGAGTGCGATAAATTGCGGCGTGGAAAATCATCTCGAAGAAGATCACACAAGCGTGAAGAGCCATTTTACTGTCGTGTGGCTATATCCTTCCATGCTGCCCACACAAATGGACTCCAATGTAAACTAATAAAGGAAAAATACACAAATTTCCCTTTTTGAAAAACAATAGATGCCAAATTTCGAAATTAATAGCCTTATCGTTTTTCAGTCATAATGACCTATTGAAATTTAAACCCTTTCGTCACAGAAAGTATGAAATAGAAACCTAAAAACTAGATATTCTCGTCCCCAATTTAACATTTATTTTAATATTATTAAATACTATAACTTTAAAAACACACAAATACATTTTATATTCGCTTTAAAATTATAAAAAATGAATGCATAAATTCTATAATTAATTATTCAATTACAGGTGAAATTTATTCGAAAATTAAAAGAAGGAACTAGGAAAATTGTTGTCTATTTTAGGGAAATTATTATGTTAAATTTTTTTTCATTTTTCAATTTATTCATAAAATATTTACTTAAATTTTAAAACTGGATGAACCTATCTCATACTCACGTGTGTAATCCTTCCATTCTACTTACTTTAAAAATTGTTCATAAAACATTACCTGAATTTAATTAAATACATATTTTAATATAATAAAAATTTCAAATTAATATCATTTTAAACAAAGCTATCCAAGGATATATCAAAGTATAATAGAATGCTTAAATATAAAAATCTAATTTCATCTTGAAATGAAGAGTGCCAAAGAAACTATAAACGTTTCAGACCACACACATAAGCATAATATGATAAAATAATCACTTGCGTTTAAATTAAATACGACCATAAATAATTGTGTATTAAATATATCCCTCAACAAAAATCTTACAAGCTGATGGTTTACGCATACTGGAGCATGACCTGTTGGGTGTTGCCAAACCAACACAGAAATAATGATTGTTTTAACGTTGAATTTCTGGAAACACCTTTGTTATTTTTTAAAAAAAAGAAAAAAACTTAAAAAAAAAAAAAAAAATAGAACGCTTTTTTTTGTATCTGTTCTGAAATAATCGTATACATAAAAAAGCTTTTTTTTTTTGGCATTGATATTTGAAATTAATTCTTAACTTTGAATTGTTAGAAATGCTTGTTAAAATACAATTTTTTTAAGGTTTGTATAATTGATATTAGATTTTACTAATTTAACTTTAAGGCGCCTCTGACTGCTTTTTCTGTTCTAAAAGTTTCAGGTATTCAACTGTAACCTTATTAATGTTATCCTTATTAACCTTGTTAATGTTGTCTTAGTAAAGGAAAAACTATATTTTTCATAAAAATTAAATATTACACCAACTAATATATTTGATCATTAATAAATACTATGAAGTAAAGAAATTAATAATATATTATAGAAAATTCATCATCTATCATCAAAACTCTTAAAGCAAAATTTATAAACATTTTTATATTGTAATAACATATTTTACAAATATTGCTAAAAATATTTATTTGGAAATAATTACTTTATACATTACCTATTATAATCTAATGAATGTGTTACACCAAAGGTTATTGAATGCTTTATAATTTATTGTTTAAAACCACGCGAAATAAAAGAATTTTAAAAGCAGTATTCTCGCTAAACTCACATAATCCATAAGATAACACAAAAATGCAAATTATTATTGAATCGACAACTATTACTTTTTATGAATTACTATATTAATTTTATGAAAGTAAGCATTTCAAAGTTTTTAAATAATTCATATTTGGAAATTTTAAATTTTCAAATTTGATTTAACTAAAAATTCAAATTTGGAAAAGATAGAAAAATAATTTTTTGTTTCCTTTTAAAAGAATTCTTTTTTTCAAGTATCATTCTCTGTTGACACACACACACATTTCGAAATAGTCAGCTATCCATCTTCAATCTGAAATTTACATCTTACCCTAAACCTCATTTCTTTATCAACGTAATCAGACAGGTGTTATCTTTCTTAAACTTGTTAAGGTACTGTATAACCTCGTCTTCTTTATATATTACTTTGGGGAAAAAGAAATCCATTATTTTTACGTGAACTTTTTGTAACTTCTTTCAGATTCGCTTTGTAAAAAGGTTTAAAACAGTTTTCATGTAGATTTTTAGGTTTTGCGCGTTACGACTGCTGACATGCGGTTAACTTCGATCATTTTTGATATTTTATAGACATTTTCGACGATGCTGTATCCACATGCGAGGTGCATCTCTAACATCAAAAATACCCGAACGGAATCGACGAAACAAAAATTGTACGTAACTGGTTGTTACAGTCATATATAGGACGATAAACACCTTTCACAATTTTAGCCACCTGGTTAGCATTTTCGCCATTATAAAAGAAAAACTAAAATGTATCGAATTTTCTGTTTGTTGTCTTCTATTTTTAAAACTTTATACTTATAACTGAATTAATCAAACAAAAAACCGCAAGAGAATATTTTAGTGTCAATTTCACCTTTCCAATGAGCATAAATTTGAAGTTGTTTGATAGATACCTCACGAGATAGCGATCACTACAGACGTCTACCGAAAAAATAATGGATAACTTTTTCCCCAAACTAATATATTTTTAAGGAAATTTTTGTAAGAGTGTAAATGCATACAAGTTAATTATATACTAATAATTAGATATATTTAACCTTTAAATCAACAATTCTAATTATGTGCACATCCATCATATTTTCCTAAGTATATTTTATATAAACTACATTCATGTTTTGAGTTTTGCTTATTTGATTCAAACTTTGAAAGAAATAGACTATAAAAAAAGTTTTTTTTCCCCTAAAACTTCTCTTGAATTAAAGTCACGTAGATCTAATCATTATTCAGTTTTGTTGACTAACTCTCACCAATTTTTTTCTTCCTTGTACCAACAAAATATTTTCCAATATAATTTAGAAATTTCAGGAGTTATCTAATAGTTGTAAATGCCATAAAAGAATCATAATCATCGCCAAAATCATGTAAATCTTAAAATTATTGGACTCAATAATATTTCATTTTAACAAAGATTGTTGAAAGAAGGATTTTTTTCCTTGTTTTTTTAACTAAATCATGAAAATTGAACAAGGTATTTTCTAATTAAAAAAATAAAAATTTAATGAAATGCGTGTAATAGTTGAAGGATTAGGAAATCAAGTGGTATAAAAATTGTTAATTTAATTTATAATTCAGGGTTTGTGAATGATAAGTCTTAATTTCTCCATCAGTTGCTTTTAACCAAGACTCCTCCTTGTAATGTGAAGATCGAATTTCAGACTTTTGCAAAATAGGATTTTTTGAAATAGAAGTAAAACACATAAAATAATCATTAAAAGTACTGGCTATAGTGTGATGTCTGCACAGAGAATTGTTATGCAATAGATACAATGGACACATTATCATCAAGAGTTTCCCGTGAAGAGTCACAGTTTCAGACAAAATGATATTAGTATGTACAATTGACGTTATGGTAAAAGAGATAAATAAGTTTCAATTTTAAATTATCATAATATTTATTTTTTTCTTGATGCTATGATTTGATTTGCTGTTAGTTTACCTATAAGTTTCGCTTTCTTGGCTGCTGTGAGTACAATTATCCTCCAATATATCTTTTAAGCATATTTTCAAGATTACAATAAAAAAAATGGTTTTGTTCTGCAGAAAACGGTTTACCCTCCAACTGCAGTCTTAACAAGAAAGATTTTACACCACGCATTATAAGATTTTTCTTACATAATGAAAAAAAAAAAGAAAAAGATTTACAAGATTTCATTTCATTCATAGAGGTCTACTCTATCTCTTGTTTGTTCCAAAATAAAGATTTCAAATACACTTTTAAGATCACATTATTGTAACTGACTGTTGTTGTTTCTAATGACACTTGGCAACGCCAAGCCCACCCGTCAGAGACTAGGCGAATGAAGTCAGAGAGAAAGCGTCTTCCGTTTTTGAATAGAGCACCCTCATTCGAAGGTAGAAGTAGGACTTTTGACTCATAGATGGCAGCCCCATCTGAATCTTCCAATTTAGAGATTAAAACCAGAGAAGACCCAAATCCTGTCTCCAACCACCTCCAGAGGTATTAGTTTGGAATGGGAAATTGGACGACATTGCAGCCTGACATATTTTACGTGCCCCAGTCGCTATTAGTGAACACGACGGACCCTCGTCTGAGCCGGGATTCGAACTCACCACCTTTTGGTAACACGAACGACGCCCTAATGAACCAGACCACCGCGGCCCTTTGTAACTGACTAAACTAAGAATATGAGCTTTCAGAAGTACTCTGAAATGAGTTATATGGACACATGAGTTTAATGCTTGTAGGATTTCAATAAATTTTTAAGGCTCTATCGATTTCCTGATTATGCCTAAATGAAAATACCTAACGTACTGTTGGAAAAGATCCATTAAGTCATAACAATTCAACAAAAATATTAGTGTAACTGATTGTAGCTGGTAAATAGGCCTTGGGAAGCACATTGTATATTAACATTTATGAGTTTAATGTCCATGATATTTCAAGAATAATTTGACTCATAATAGCTATAATTTCTACTGAAACAGGCCATAGACTATGATAAATACAACTTCATCAAACTCCTTTCACTATAATATGATATAGAAAAGCGATTGTATATTTTCTGTATTAATTACACCCGTTCAATATCGTTTAATTTTTTGTTCAGACTATTATATATAACGATATGTCATAATAATAATATTAAAAATATGTCATAAAAATACCATAAATATGAATACATCTTAATAAATGGGGATGACTCCTCCCACTCCAATATTAATAATATTATTATAAAGCTATTAATTTTATATTTTTAATTATGAGTAATGTATAGTTATGTGAAAAAAAGCAAAAATATGATTTAAGAAAACAGGAAATTCAAATAACAACTGTGATGACTTAATTAACCTTAACCAACGCAATATTTCCACACAAGACTCTCCCAAGAATATTGAAGTTGTATTGTTTGTTATTCGCTTTTGCTTTACGCCCAGTCATGGGAAAACTGAAGATTCCCACGAGTAAATGACTTAATTACCCTTCATAAAAATAACTTTTTCGTATAATTACTCTTCTATCATTGCACAACTATACAATTTTACATGCAATGCATAGTTTACTATTTAATTTGTTGTTTATTGCAATTTAACGCATGTACATGTGTATGAATTATTCAATAGATAACATAAAAACATATGGTTCTATATGAATCTTAATTTTAAAATAATTCATACATCTTCAAAAGCTAATTATGATTTATTTTTAATATGCACGTGTTACGTTTTATTATTATTAATTTGCTTTGTGTATCAATTTTATTTTGGAATAATGATTGGAATTCAATGAAAGTTAAATTTTATAGAGAATTTATGACTACGATTGATTTACCAACGGTTCTCCTTAGTTTGTTTTGAAAATTCTTTCAATCTTGACGTTTTTAAAATGACTTCCTAATGACAGGAAAATTTTGTCTGCCATTGCAAACATTTTAAACAGTAAAAAAAAAAAAAAAAAAAAAAAAAAAAAAAAAAAAAAAAATTGAATTTGAATTAATTAATTTCATAATTGGATAAAAATTACGCAAAATTTTCTAGATTTTGAATGGATTTTATGTAAATACTATCTAAACATACCAGCTTTGAGCTCATTTTATATCTGATTAAAATAATTTATATTTATCACTTGACTAATTTAGATAAAATAAATCCAATGAAACGTAGAACGTTTGAAAACCTTCTTTTAAAATGAATTTATAAGAAATTGAATTTGGAACTTCAATCCGATTTCCAATGCATTTCCGACTAGTAATATATGGGAAAAGGCGAAATCGCATTTGCTACAAAACTTTTTTAAAATTCGAAAAAAAAAATATTTTTTAAGAAAAGCTAAACAGGAATGTAGAAAGAAAACGGGGTCCGATACCGTATATACATGTTTTTTCTATTCCCAATAGTAAAGATAACAATTTTAAAAGGAAAAAAAGAACAATGAGTATCTTTCTTGAATTGAGAATATTTCCAAAGTGAAAAGTTACTCCGCTTTAATTTATTACATCGCGAAATAAATAACTCAACATTGAATTTAAATAAACATTAATTATGCTTAAAATTAATTACAAATGATGTACTCAAAATTTTGAAATGGAAAATAGTTTTTATGTTTTTAATCAGAAACTGAATCCTCGTGTAAATTTCACGTCCGTGCAACTATTTTCATATCATTCCCAGATAAAAATTCGGGGAACAAGCAGAATAAAATTTTATTTACGTAAAATCTTTTGTAAAAACTTTAGAATCTATAAGCCTACAATCATGTATTATCACCATATGTGTATTTCGCATAAATAATATCTTTAAGTTAGAATTGCTGAAGTCCGTATCCCATCTTTTTGTACTGTCACGAGATATCTCGTTTTTAATAAAGGATTTGAAGCATTGCTTTATAAATTTTTTATTTGCACTTTAATTTTCTCAATTTTAATAAAAATTTTGTCTTATATATAACAATAGACTGTAGTAAAATAATGTTTGCCCTAATGATAAAATTAAACGCAAGAATTAAATTGAATGAAAGAACAATTCTATACCTTTACTAATAATTTGTAAACAGTTTACTTAATCAATCTTCTAAGTAGTTTTTGATGCTAGGATATGCTAAAATTTCCATTTATTTTATCGGTTTTCTTTTAGTTTTAAGAATGTCAAATCATTAGTGCTCATCTAAAATTTCCCTAGTCTTTAATTGCAACATCCATGAATGTTTTGCTGTCATAATAAAAGTTATTAATTCGATAATAAACTTTTTAAAACAATTGATATCATAAAATTTTTAGGACATCTATGTTTATTAAAATAGTTTCTGTAAATAGCAAGGCTAATTTAAAGTGGAAACCAACAAAATTCCTAAATGATTTTTCTCACGGACCTAAATTCACTAAACATAGCAAATTCAGAATTATATAGCAATGTTAAACAACTATAATTTTCTTCTGAAAAACAATTCAATATGAAATTACTGAGGGAAAGATGTATTATTTACTAAAAGTGGTCATGATTTATTTTAATTTATGCAATTAAATTTTGATTAGATACAGGCATAGAAAAATTCAAGCTATATTTTTGAGATATTTTTTTTCACATTAACACATTGCTCAACAGTAAAATTATATTAAAAAAGGTTTATAAAACTTGTGCAAAGATATATGTGGGTAATATCGATATATTGAACTAATTAACACTTCAGAACAAATTTATCTCTGAAGAATTCACAAATGAAAAGAAACTCTAGAATTTAGCATCAAATCAATTTGAAACACGATTTATCAGTGAAAATAAAAATAAGTGCTCAAACTCAACTTAAATTGAGTCAAGAACTCATCCAACTCAACTTGCTGTCCGCTTTAAATGATGAAGCATTCCCAACGATAAATGGATCCAATGAGATCAGCAGAATTACTAGTCATGGAGGATCTACAAACGGAATTAATAGATCATCTGATTTCTGGAAAAAGATTAAAATGACCAAATTGACATAAAGTAGTCCATTAAGAACATAATTATGTCGAAATTTGGCAACCAGGGAAAACATTTTTAGACATTTTCATAGTGCTTCTACAACGAAAATTACCATTTTAAAAAGGGAGCATAAAACTCGTTTCATGAAAAGCGAAAGAGTACTCTGATTATCAAAATAAACTTTATTTTCCTTCTAACCATTACGGGAAATGATTAGACATCCTGGTAATGTTTAGAAGATATTACTTTAGAAGGTGAGGCTGTAAATCAGCCTACTAGAAAATAATAAAGAAATGATTTTGAAAGAATATTACCATCTTCAGAAGTTAATTTAAAACTAGCTTCATCGTTAAAACGACTGCAAATAAGATGCAATGAAACGCTGTCCAATTTTTTTTTAGATCCTTTTTCAACATTGCACAACGGACAAGGCAAATAACTGAAAACTATTATGAGACGTTTGAATATGTGAAATGTAATGTACTTGTATTCTAGAAGTACTTTTACTAGATAATTGGTCACCAACACCCAAAAAATTAAAAGCACCCATCGCAATAAACGTGTATGCAGATAGAAAAAGCGCAAATACCATTTCCAGTTGTTCAATAGTGTCTGGAAGAATGGACGAACATTCTAGCACCATTCTGATATACAATAAGTCAACAATATTGCATATTGTTCCTTTTATATTTGAATAAAAATGGATAAAAAAACATTCTAGTACTATTGCATGATTTCACACCGTATTAGAATCTGAACCCTTCCTCTCCTAATATTCTTTTTCTGGATGGTAATTTGTGGCTAGAAATGTTTCAAGGGGTTTCCGACGAACAATAAGTCAACATTATTGCTTGTAGTTCCAAGTACATTTGCGTTAGAATTGACTAAATAACCGTTCTAGTACCATTGTATGGTTTCATACAGTGTTAGAGATAGATTAGCATCTTAAAGTACTTAATGAAACAATCAAATGTTTACAATTCTTCTCCTTCACCCAGAGAATAAAATTAATTCAGGGTTTATATTAAAAAGAGAATTTCAGTGGAAGTTTAGTTTTTAATAATTAATAAGTAAAGTATATCCAGTGCGAACAGAAAAACTTAAAATAATATAAATTTGTTAAAAAAAAATACACACTAGAAAAAATTTACCATTTCATACATATGTAAGCTTATTTTCTTCAAATTTGCTTTTAACTGTCAAGGGCTTTCTCAAAGAAATCTAATGACAAACATTTATAAAAACGGAAAAATATTTAACAAACATTTTATTTTGAAAAAAAAAACAGGAAATAATTTTACAATTTTTATTCAAATTATCTGATATATAATAATCATTAAGCTATAAGTCTAATATATTCTTTATCTTTTAAAAGAAGATTCCTTTTCAGTGAGAAATCCATATCAAAAAGCACTGTATTAAGAACAATTCATACATATATACAGTGCACATAATTTTTCTACGCACTATATTATTGTTTTTATTGAAGAATCTCTTAAATTGTGTGAAATTTTAAATTAAAATAGGTTTCAAAAATCGACATGTTCGTAAGAAAATTCTGTAATCCTTGCGCATACATATCTTTTTCTATACATTATATTAGTTTGGGGAAAAAGTAATCCATTATTTTTTCAATAGACGTCTGTAGTGATCGATATCTCGTGAGGTATCTATCAAACAATTTCAGATTTATGATCGTTGGAAAGGTGACATTTGACACTAAAATATCCTCTTGCAGTTTTTTGTTTGATTAATTCAGTTACGAGTACAAGGTTTTAAAAATGGAAGACAACAAACAGAAAATTCGATACATTTTCGTTTTTCTCTTGTAACGGCGAAAAAGATAGCCAGGTGGCTAAAATTGTGAAAGATGTTTATCGTCCTATATAAGACTGTAACAACCAGTTACGTACAATTTTTGTTTCGTTGATTCCGTTCGAGTATTTTTGATGTTAGAGATGCACCTCGCATGTGGATACAGCATCGTCGAAAATGCCTATAAAATATCAAAAATGATCGAAGTTAACCGCATGTCAGCAGTCGTAACGCGCAAGACCAAAAAATCTACATGAAAACGGTTTTAAACCTTTTTACAAAGCGAATCCAAAAGAAGTTACATAAAGTTCACATAAAAATAATGGATTTCTTTTTCCCCAACCTAATATTACTGTTTATATAGAAAAACCACTTATATTGAATTTTTACATTAAAAAAGATTTCAGAAATCAATATTTTCCGGAAAAATTCTCTAATAAACTTTAATAAAACCATCAATTTTACGAAGAAAAAATTGAATAAAGCACACATCCCATGCAACTTACCTGGTGCAACAAGGCAAACCAACAGCAGTAAAAGAAGACCGAGAACAGACTTCATTTTCCCGGAGTAAGGTAGGATCCTCTTCGTTTTCACTTCAGAAGGGATAATGATGGTCGGAAGATGCAGAACTCTCACTTCTAATCTAAGCAAAACCACTTTTTCTTCTTCCTGAGAGGACTGGTTTGGCGGAGGAGGTCGGAGGTGAAGCGGCGAGGTCATCTTTGATGATGCGCCAAATGTGCATCAAAACGGAAAGATGCCGCAGGAACTGGACAGGTGTATAGGCTGTTACTAAGTTATTCCAATAACGGTTTTCCCACCATGAGTTTAGCGATGTTTAAATCCTTGCTTTTAGTCACTTAAAAATTAGTAAAGAGAGAATAATCGTGAAAGGCTCCTGAAGGATATTGTTAGAAAAATATCAAGTTATGTTTTCTTTTATGTTTGCCGATTTACCTTGGAGTAGCTTTTTTTGGATTCCAAATGAAGAAAGTTTGAATAATATTGGCTCAGCAATGGAGATAGGTAGGTCATGGCGGACACTTTTGGTGCTATATTGCCTTTGTAGCTAACATTGAAGAAGATAACTGAAGATGTGATTTATAACTAGCAATTGAATTTACTGTGGTTAGCGTACCTGACTACAGATGGGTGGGACCTGGGTTCGAATCCTGGCTCGGGCATGATTGTACTTTCTCTCTCTCTTTCTTGTCTTTGTCGTTTTTTGTGTGTGAATGGTTGCCTACCCTATAAACGTGTACCTATGGCATGTGTGTACTGAGGAAGTCAGACTCCACACCAAATATGGTTCAGTTGGAAAAGTGGAGCAGCGCACCCCATATTGCCGGCCTGGCTGGCACACGACAACAACAACAATTGAATTTACTGCCAAGTAAGTTGGTAGAATAATTAATAGAGCTATTCTACCACAGATAATTTGATGCATGAAGGAATGAAAATATTTATAAAAGAATTAATTGGTAGTGATTTTTTATTGCTTTAAAAATATATTCCAACTATAGTTTTGAAAATATAAACAATATCTTCAAAACGGAGAGAATTTTTCAGTTATTTTACTTGGACTTGGACGTTGCAGGTGAAGTGCCTACTCGCGAAGCGACTGTAAGGCTTGAAATGCCCGCTGCGTATGCATAGCTCCCCATTTATTTAAAAGATAGTCTCAACACAAAGCCCTAACGCTTATTGAAATCCTCGCAGAGAGCGTCATCATTACATGTGCGGGCTGGAGTATTGCACCCTCTAGGGGGAGTTTGAAGGAAAGTGGGCCGTATTCACGCGCAGCTAGAGGTAAACCTAGAAAACTCCTAGCACCCACCCCGAACTGACTGCCAACTCAACTGCTGTTATAAGGTGAGCCGCAGTCTGTCCATAGACGATTATCTGTAACATTGTTTTACTGGTTCTACCGTCTTCCTGATGAACCAAAGAATTCGTTTCACCAGCTTGTCTCTGTAGCTTGGCCAAGGTAGTCGCGTGGTTTGTCGTTATCAGTGTAGATGCAAAGCTCACGCTGACACGGATGGCACGTACTCGCGGACCATGTAGTTAACCAATGAGCATGTATGCTCCTCTGAGCTTCAACAAAAGTTCTTGTAAATTGGAGTTGAACACTGCACTCGATAAAACTGAATACTTTTTTAAGTTCTTTTTTTCTAATGCCCGATTGCAATAGGATATTCCGCCTATTTAGCAGTACAAGGGACGGAAGTCAAGAGAACTTAAACAGTGGGGCAACCAGTGGGTATTTTATCGTTGCCTCGGAAATGGGTAGGTCTTTCTAATTCAGAAACAGGGTTCAAGCAGAAGACTCCCACAGGTATCATTTCACATGGAGGACATTGCGACCAGAACAAATTGAACGTGCCATAACCTCCATTAGTGAACATGACAGATCTTTGGTTGGATTGGAACTCGAACTTACTAACTCCCAATAGCGCGAATAAACGCCCTAAGCAAACAGGCGACGGCTACCGACTCTTAAAAACATTGGAGTTAATATTAAATTCTGAAATCACGAGTATTTAATCGAATTAATCTATAACAGTGAGTTTCTAGCATAAAACGAGAAACATATGGAAAATCAATAAAATTATAGATATTTATCCTTTGAAATTTAACTTTACTTATAAGAATATCACACGTGAAAATCTCAAAATAAAATAAGGTTTTTTTTTAACTTTTTAAAACTTAATTTATCTTAAAGGATCAAAATTAACTCTTAAAAAAATTCATAGTGAAACTAACCTCATCGGAATTGGATCATTTTCTCTCAACTGAATATCAAAAAGGTTAATTCAAAATAAGGGTGATCTAGGCAAATCTGATTAGCTTATTTATGATATTGAATAAATCTGATTAGCTTATTTATGATATTGAATAAATCTGATTTTTAAATAAATTTGAATCTGATCGAGTGTTGAAAAACACTTGATTACTTTCAAGAGCTCTTAGATGCTTAAACCTTTCAGTCATTGTTATTCAAAAAAGTACTATTGAAATAGTAATTTATTTTCTAGCAATGATTCGCAATTTATTGTTAAACAAAGAATCACAATTACAACAACATTCCGACGAATCATACTTTAAAACGAAAATTTTTATTTTAAGGAACTTAAAACTATAATCAATATTTTTTCATTTTAAAAATTAATCTGTTTAGAACAGTTGTTGGTATTGTAAAATTTGTGGACAATATTTTTCTCCAACCTTCAAGCATTCACATATTTCTTTCTAATATTCCATATTTGATATGCAAACACATTATGAAAACGTTAAGCTTCAAGTCCCTAGTTTAAAAAGTCTGATTTAAAATGCATTAATTTTGAATCTTAAGTATTTTTAAATCATCTTCAACAGACACTCTTACTAAAATATTTTTTTAAAATAATTTTCTCGAGATGGTTCGAAATTTCCTATATATATATATATATATATATATATATATATATATATATATATAT
>JAPDSC010079132.1:129998-153788 GCA_026290005.1 Latrodectus geometricus | reverse complement strand
AGTTATAACTTTATAGTCCAGACAATAACATAGAAACTTGATGTAGAAAGTTATTTTTGTTTTCATTTCTTTCTAATTGTATGCAGTGTCAATATATGGACAGTAAATTAAAATAACATGAAAAATGCTCTTATAAATAAAGAAAGATCATTATTTGAATTTAAGCAATTACTAAAGTTATTTAGATTGTTTTGACGAAAATGTCATTTACAAAGAATTTAATGTTATAAGTCAAAAAGTATTTTATGTAATATTCCTTCGTGGATTTACATTCTTCATGAACTAGACGAGGCTAGTTAGTTTATATATAGTATAAAGGAACTAGCCTCATGTAGTCTTAGTTTCCCCGAGGGATTGTCCCATCACAGAGTTTAGTTTAGTGAACATTAAATATATTATCTTTATTTAGCACTTAGCATAAAGAGCATGACAATTTTTACACATTTTCTTAATAATTAATTGATAAATATTCAAATATAATTTAGTGTACAACCTTAAAATTGCCTAGTTTTTGCTAACAGCTACTTAAATAACCAACTACCTGTAGTTTTGATCTACTGTTAGTGATAAAGTCAACATCAGATTTCTATATCAATGAAAAACATTGGAACATTTAACGTGTGTAGGTTCTTTCAATATGATGACTACGGATATGTAACCATTTATCTTCCTGAAACGAGGAAGATCCTTTTCTCCACCAAGTTACACCGATGGTAACATTGTTAGGCTCTTTCTATAAAATGATTTCGACAGGAAAATGACCCATAATCCTTTTAAGATTTTGTGGCTTTATAAATTTGTTTATTCCACTCACTATATGAGTAAGACTTTCATATATTCTCAATGAATAAGACATTGGAGATTAAGGATAGAAATAAATTTTGAAATATGATATTTTTTTTAACAAAAATTTCTCTTTGAATCCGCTTTTTTATTTTGATGTATATAGCGATCCATTTCGTGTCTTCATCCAAATAACGATTTCAAGTATCATAATAAGATATAGATGATGATAACTTAAGTATTTCATTGGACATCATTTCAAATGATCTCTGATTCCTTTTCATAATTGTATTTTAGAATGCTAATCAATTGGCATATAAATTCAATGATATGTATGCATAAAATTTAATAAATTAAGACATGCTTCATATTAGATATTACTGCTCAGCAAATGTTTGAATTTACGTGGAAAATTATCAACAAATTAGATTTAAGATTTTACATTTTTTTTTAAAGTTGTGTCGTCTGTATAAAAATATTGTATTGATTCACATGATAATTATTTATAAATTAAATATTGTATAGATAAAATTATTGTATTAGTTGAAGAGCAATACTTTGATACTTTATAAAATATCTCGATTTTGAGTGACAGTTTAACAGATGAAAGTTGTTGTGAAAGGCTTTTTGAATATGCTTTAAGATAAAACTTTTCCGAGATTGGGAGAAATATTTGTGAATGGTTAAGTTAGGAATATTGGAATTCCCTGCAAGTAAAATCGCAAGATTCCCAAACACATTTCGAACATCTCTGCAAAAAGTTGTGAGGAGGTTAGGCTCGAACTAGGAACATCCAATCTGTGGATTGAGGCTCTGCCACTCCACCAAGGAGATAAAAGAACACAATAAAATAACAAGCATGAAAGGAAAATTAAGTTTGTTCGCAGAAAATAACACGTAGATAAATGTATCGCGCTTATAACTCCTTAACTGTAATTTTAAATGCACAAAATGTTAATACCGTTTACACAAAGCTTTTATAAAAATACGAAACAAATATATTGATTGTTCTTTTTATCCTAATTAGTATTTAAAAAATCTTCTTATTTTATAATAGTATTTACAAAAATAGTTAATTTAATCTCTAACTAACTGTAATTGATATCAAATAAACAACCAAACTTTAACATTTCAATACAACCTAACCCTTAAAATTCTATAATATATAACGCTGAATATTCATTTGTAAAAGGTATAATAGATATCAAGAAAAATAGGCTGTAATGCCCCTATTCAAATCTTCCATTCCAAGTAAAAAAAGAACAAAACACAGACAAACTTCCCAACAAATCTCCTTAGCTGTTGATGAAAAGGCGGGAAGCGGCAGCAGGACAATGACCAAATGAGAAGTTCTTGCCTCCGAGCTACGGAGACAGGTGATAAAGTAAGTTCAAAGGTTGCTGTGGAAGGGGCAGCAGGATTCCCCCCTTCGATTTATGCCCTTGGCCCCGATTCAAGGGCCCTGAAATTACTACTTGACGCATCACTGGTTTCGACATCTGTACTATTAACTTGAGTAGAAAGGCAATGGGTGGATCTTTTCACCCCAACTCTCTTCATCTCTCTCTTGAAAGATGCAATTAGGAATTAAAAAAGCCCGCTACCTTTACTTTCTATGGCCTTCGAAAGGGTTATTTATGAGGTTTTTTTGTCATGTCTCAAAGTAATTAATATTGCAATTATTCTTGTATTCATTTAAAACTGTACAGCTTCTATTTATAAAAAAAATCCGAATTTACCAAAAAGTCCAAATTAAAGAATCCAGAGATCGAGTTAAGATTTTATAAGCTTAGAGATATTAATCGTAATGTATAAATATTCAAAACTTATACAAAAATATATTCCTAGACATAATGATTAAGATTGTTTAAATGAAGTTTTTCTTCTATAAAAAATGCGGTTTTAAATATGAAATAACGACAGCTCTCATATAAACTTCATAACTTGTCGGATAATTCTTTATAATTTACTGCCAGTTTGTTTTCCCTTCTAAAAGCCATAAAAATGTCAAATTTCATCACGTGACTATCGTATGCATTAAAAAAAGTACTGGTATGAAAATATAAAGGAAGTACGGTCACACACATAGTAAAACGCAACTTTTCCCTGTTTACCAAATGACATCTGTTTCCCAAGATTATCAAATAGTTTCACACACAACAAATTAATTTCTTCATCAGCAAATTTTTTTAATTGATATTATTAATTTTAAAAGTTTTCTCTTTGAAAGCAAGACTTCGAAGTATATTAAATGCTGGGAATATAATTACATAATAATTCTTTGAAGCTATATAAAATAATTAACATAATTTAAATTTTTAACAGACAAAATAGATGCATTATTAATACAACTTTTTTTTACAAATTATATATGCAGATAACTTCTTGATTCTTAGAAAAAATATAATTTGTACATATAGTTTATAATGGAAAGAAAACGAATTTTCTAAAATTAATATATTTTCCATTTTTTGATTATTTTTTTGTATAATTAATTTAAAAATCTGGTAATTTATTTTTTTGAAGAATCGAAATTAAATATTTAAAACTTGCCCCTTAAAGTTGTAAATATGAATGAAATAATTCGAATTTTTTAAGTTCTCAGTTTTACTCATACTAGTACAAATTATTCTCCTATTTATTTAAAAATGAATCTCAATTTAACTTCGAGTAGTAAATCTTACAGTAGCTATATATTGTAAAACAAACGACCTCACATATTACCATTTTGTGAGTATTTCATAGATAAGCAATTGCAGTATTAAGGTTGGGAATTCTAACTTGATAATACCCCCACTGCATGCTGGCAGGTTATGACCATAGCGCGCTCGGTTCAGTAACCCGTATGTTGGATTACATTCTCTGGTGTGAATATTACAGCAGAGAATCTAAGTGTATTTTCCGATCTAGAGTGTTAAGATGCCAGTTAACCTCGAAGGAAGGCCCTTGATGTGTGACAAGGTTTGGAAAGCATATACCATTCCTTCTTAACTGGCCAGCAAATGAAAAAAGATGCTAGATGTAGTCCGTTAAGTCTGAAAGAGAGTTTATTATTGGTAGGCATGCATTCAAGTCCAAGTTCACGAGGGTCTTATTTATGTTATTTATACAACGTTAAAATGTTTATGACTGTCTTAATCAAACTGAAGGTGTTAGATAAGCGGGGGATGTCTCTGATAGAAATCTTATATAGTTGTTGATATGGTACATTCGAAAATGTATTGTACTGGTGTACCTTCTTTACCATATAAACAGATGGAGTTTACATTTCTACCAAATCGCTTTTAATATGTGGAGAATGGATCCACATGACAGAAATGAAAACTTTGAGATAATGATTAATGGTAAAATAATAGGTGGATATTTTAGGAAGAGGAGTGATTCCGTCTCCCTTGTTCATGTGTATCCCAATAAATTTGCCATTGATTTAATGTATGTTGAAGACATTTCAAATGTGTTTTTAGTTATGAGATTTCAATGGAAACCAAAGCTTGACAGTTGACCGACGAGCAAACGTAAATTTCGATAGATGTGCTTAAGAAAGTGCTGTAGTTTTCTTGTTGTTCAGCAATGGTTGAGACCAAAATTAGAAACTTGAATTAGAAACACCAAAAAACATTGTGCTTCGACTGAGATATATCAAGATATTTAAGTAATTTTTTCATCTTATTTGTATGCTGAAATTTTCGATATTTTTTGATGTTCTTAAGAAAATTATACAATATCTGATTAATTTAGCTGATGTCTGTGAAAAACACAAAAAGTAAAAAGAACACAATATATTTTTATAATTTTCCGTTGAAAAAAATGCAAATTTGTTAATTAGATATTAGAATTTGTTATAATAGTTTATTTTAGAAGATAAAACTATATATGATTGTAAATCATCATAGGAGACAATTTGTCTCCAAGATATAATTTCAAAAACTAATATTGGCATTGACTGTAATTTTGAAAGCCTTTACAAATACAAAGAGTTTATTATAATTTACAGTATGCTGGAGAAGGTGAAGGCAGTTTGAATGTCATCCTCATCTGTAAACTTTTACGATACTTTTTTTAATTTAATCGATTAACCAATTTATGGTCATGAGTCTCCAAACATTGAAATTGTGTATATTATCATAGGAAATTTAAAAAGTAAAATAAAATGCTGTAATTTTGTATGATTTTATTTATAAGCAACTTATATCCAATAACTAATATATCATGATATCGAAATAAAAACAATTTTATAGAAAATACTAACAAAAATATCTTTGCTTAAATTATTGACTAACAAGCCGTTATAGAATGTTGCAGAAAATAATATCACTTTAAATAGAATTTATAATTAGAAAATACTCAATGATGTCTATTATACTTGGATTAAAAAATTCTTTTTCCTTTCATATTGTCATCAAACATCCTAAATTCAATTGTATTTCGTACATAAACTCCATACAAGGCTCATTAAAAAATGCTGTACGAAATTCTTGACATGGAATAATCCGTTTTTAATGCCATAGTTCAAGAGACCAAGTATTGTTTAAACTATCCTAGTCTAAATAATTGGCATTTTTCCTGGAAATGCGTCCGGCATGTTTTCAAAAAGGATCAAATGGTGTCATGCTCTATTCTTAGAACAATGGATCGGGCAATTCATTTTTTTTCTACTTACAAGTATATTCGATGGAGATGACCAGCTGTAATTACCATCGATTGTCACAAGCAGCAATTGTTGACATAATTCGGATGCTATTAACTATCTGATGAGCTACTCAACCAAGCAGTCTGATTGTTATTTGATAGCGTTAATTTGAATACGTATCTATGTTGAAATATATTGTGCTGCAGAAGAGAATACAACACGAGTTGATTTTGTGCGTGGAAATGAGTGAAAATTAAGTATAAAAGTTTACATAACGAGATTTCCAGGAATTTTCAGAACAGTTTTTTTTAAACAGGATGCATTTTACTCGATAAAAGTCTAAAATTAGTTCAGTGATGCAGATCCTGTTCGAAGATTCTATGGAAATAGATATTGATTGGAATGAAGTTTGATTAAGAAATTATTTTTTTTATTTCATTTTTGTGGAGTTAAGCATTTTGAAAAGGCAGAAATAATTTTCCATTATTTATATCTAACCATTATTTAGATATAACTTTTTTACAAAAACTAGAATTTAATCAAAAAAATTTAAATTAAAAAAGAATCATTTTGCATTAATCAACATGAAATTATTTTTTGATCTTCAAGACGCACACATTATTTTATAATCTATTTAAGCATAGAATTTTTACTTTCTAACAAAGATAAATTTTAACGACAAATAATAAATAAATCAATCGTGATGACAGGTTATAAATAATTTTTCTCGCTGAAAGTTTCCCTATGAATTGAGTTAAATGGGTTATTGATAGAGTGCTAAATGTTTTTATGGTGCTATAAAGTATTTTATCTTTCTTTCTAAAAGAGAAAAAAGGTTTCCTTTCTTCACAATTTATCTTTGTTCAGGTAACTATAAAAAACCATTGTGAAAATTTAACACTAAGAGAAAAGACTTGGTATAGTCTCTTTGAAAAATAAGCTTTTCATCAAAAATGATAGTAATGTAACGGTGAGTTATGTATAGTCTCTTTGAAAAATAAGTTTTTCATAAAATATGAGAGTAATGTAACGGTGAATTATAAGAATAATTTTCGTAAATATTTAATTCAGTTTAGTTTCTGAACTAAGGTCTTAAGTTTTATATTATTAGTACTTTGCAGTTTTAATAACTTCTTTGAAAAAAACAACTATTTATTTAAATAATATTTAAAATTTTTATTGTTTTGAATTGAGATGCTAATATTGACATGAGTTTAACATAATATTTATCTAAAAAATTGTCACATACTCTGGGATATTTATTCTCTTAAGTTTTCTCTTCAAATTCTAATAGTCAGCGATTTCTTAAAATAATCAAATATAATTGAAAACACATTATACTTAAATAGATGTTTTTAATATTTAAGAGTTATTATTTTTTAACATTTGCTTTTAAAGCTTAATATTCTCAAATTTGATTAGTTTAATTCTATATAGACATAATGGAATATTTAATTTTTTATTTCAAGATCTTTTAAATGTATTACTTTTGCTATTACACTGCTACATTTTGTTTCAAATAATTTTTTGATTTTTATGAATCTTTTAATATTAAATTATACATCATTTTCAGAATATTTTTTAAATTTCGAGTTACATAAAGCAGGGCTCTAATAAGTGTTTCTTTTAGAAAAAATGATTTTAAAATTTTGAATTTTACCAAATTGATTTTTAAATCTTGAAGATAAGGATTTTTAATTGAAAATAAATTATTTTAAAATTTTTATGTATTGTCTAGTATGTATTTAGTTTCATTTTAATCTGAACATTTACTTGAAATTAAATATTAAAGGGTAATAATTAGGAATAAAGCTGTGGACTTAACTATCTTCAAATCAGTTGTGTTTATTACTAAATTCGTTTTAGCTGTCAAATCAATAAACACTGCTGAAATATTAAATTTTCTTTCATTTGAAGTTTATCTTGATTTATTATACTTTAGTTATATAAAAATATTTTTCAAATATTTTACTTAATATTTTGATATAATTCAAAATTTAATGTTTCTATAATAAGTAAGGTAATATGTGCTGATAAATATTAAACAATTGTTGGTAATAAAACCATACAGATAAACCTTGATTGATAGATAAACTTAGAAACCACCAATCATTATTCAGAGTCCGCATTTACGAGAATGTTTCAAGTTCCGAATGTGAATAAACATTGAATAAACAATGTGAATAAATAACAGTTCTCACTTAGAGAATCGCTAATTAAAATTAACTACTCAAACAATCGCAACGAAACGTTTTCGTTGAACGCCGAAGGCAGGTGGTTAAATATAATCACCGATTACTCGCCGGCGAGATGCCAGTCTGTCAAAACGTTAATCACCGGCGAAACTGTTCTGCATTCCTGCATTATTTTACACTATAACCGTTAGGAATTTTCCTGAAATCGATAGACTTCAACATTCCTAACAAGTGATAGCGGTTTGACACGAATGACAAAATGGGTCATTACTTAAAATGGGCGCCCGTTCTCTCTCTCTTTGTGGAATTAATTAAATAACCTAGTCTTCGAATCCAAGCAGTTGGCGAGCACGATTTTGAGAAACTGCTGCAGGAAACGTTTAAATTGGCGTGATCGCCTGCATAATTCGTATTGGGATGAGAATGGAGGGAAATGCATAATTTACTTATATCCAGGAAATGATTTAAGTTTGTTGATTTAAGTGAAGCACAGTTATGGCGAGATTGCAGATGTGTATTGATATAAGTTTCCCGAGAAATGTTACATTGGCATTAGAGTTAATTAAAAATATTGTTTTTTTAAGGACTTGCTAATTTTTCTTATCAATAAAATGTTATAAAAAGCAATAAACAATTTGAATAGTTTTTTTTTTTAATTTCATCATAAAATTACAAGTAAAAATAAAATAATAGTAAAATTTAAATTTTAAAATTATTTTTCAAATAACTTAAAAATTAGATTTAAAATAATTAGTATGTATGAGAAGTAAAATCCTTTGATGCAATTAATAAATTAAGCAAACAACTTTTTGATAGTTAAATGAAATCTACCTAAATTGGAAATTTTTGTAATAATTATATATTTCAAAAATAATTTTTAATGGTTGTAATTATTGAGAAATAAAATTCCACGCTTTCAATAGATGTGATAATATATTGCAGCATATTTTCATCCATTATTTAGCACTATGTATTTGTTAATAAATTTTCATTTTGTTTTATAAATTAAATTTTCAGTCTATTTTTGGAATCGGTTTGGGAAACGTGCAAAATTTATCTTTCATTAGCTACGTCTTTGTACGAACTTAAAGTGATTAATCGCATTTCGTACACAAATTTTTAATTTTTTGAATAATTTTTAAAGAATTAATTTTAGAATACGCATGTAATTGTAATAATTTTTGTTACTTAATATAATGTCAATCAGATTTTTAAGTTCAGCAACAATTACAAAATGCATTAACTATACATTTCTTCGCGGCATTCACACATTTTTATTCACAATACACTTTTTGGAAAATTATTTCAAACAAGATTCAATCGGAACTTTATTATAAATTGGATATTTGCAAAAGAGTTTCAGCAAATTTTTGAATTGAGATTTAATAAATTTAAAAGCTTTAAAATTTATCAAAACTTTTTGACATGATATTTATTACTAACTATAATAAATTGAAAAAGAAAATGCCACAAAGCACTATGATTTGTTATGGATTTTCTTATTTTTCTTATTGAATGTGTATTTTGTCACATTTTTCATACATAATTTATAGTATTTATGTTTTCTAAAAATAGAAGGCTAAACATTTTTTTAAATATTCATAAATCCTGTAGCAGTTAAATGATAGTAATCATCCAACTTTGAAAAAAGTTTGATAAAATTTAGTAATCTAACTTACCTTATTGGAAATAGTACCACTGAATAACTTAATAGCGGTTGTTTAATGGGTTTTGTTTATTTTGGTACAGTTATTTACTGTACTGTAGAATAATGAAGGTTTAAGAATATATACATAAAGGGTTTTTTTTAATTATTCTAGCTGCTTCTTGATTAAATTAGCTTAGAAAAAAAAAGCCTATCTGAGAATAGACTAGGCATATTCTAGAAAATTATATTTAATGGTATATAAGATATATAAATAAAATCATCCATCTAATTTTGCTTTTGAATTTTTAATAAATATTGGAGAATTAAGAAGTGCCATGGAGATCTATTAGTGTCTTCTATGTACTGCTAATATGTGTGCAATACAAAAACGATAATGTTTTTGGACTTGATGCTAATTTTCCGATGATATTAAAAGTTATGAGCATTTTTTGCCAGCATATATGTACAAATAACCAGAATTTAAACTACTGGGAAGTTATATGCCATTATTTCTTATATTGTCTCATTTATTTATCTAACCAATTTTGATTTCATTCTAACTGTCTCATTTTGTTGATCTATATTCCATACTTCATTTATTTTAATCTAAGAACTGTATTTGGCTTCAATGTAAAAAAGACGCTCACCAATAGTTTATATATTAGTATAGTGAATGGAAAAAGCACTCTCTTTTACATATTATCTTTCAAGATATTTGGAAAGTCTTAGAAATTTTTAGGATATATTAACAAAAAATAAGATTTTAGGATTACTAATTTTGAAGTATTTTTCATAGTAAATTTGTTATAAAATGGACAAAATACTTTTTAGTACAATATATTCAGAATATAATATTAATAAATATTGAATAATAATTATAAATATTGAATAGAGCTAATACAGTAATACAGCTAATGATAAATTAATACCATATAAGTTTTTCGCTCTTTACAAAACATCATAAATGAGGTTGCTGATTGTTGCTTAGTGTGAAGTAAATGAACTTAAATTGCAAAAAGTACAATAGCTGGAAAATAAATACAATATTTGTGTAGATAATACAAGACCATTTCGACTACTATAGAGCAAAATAATTGTAAAGAAAGAACAACTCTATAAAACTATAATTAATGAAGCTTCAGTTACTGCAAACTCTGTAATTTATAGACCGGTAAGATAGACACAGAAGCCACATCAAATAAGATATATCATACTCAAGAATAGAACAAAACGCAAGGTAGTTATTTATTACCATGCTCCCAAAAAGCACAATGTCCTATCTGGTATCACACTTGTATTCCCCAAAACACCTCATTTCGAAGAATATTTTCCTAGAACTTGTAAAAAGATCGAGGTTGGAAAGGTTACATGTCTGCTCCGATTTATGAAACCAATTCTCGACATGTTTCGTTTCCTTTGTTCGTAGAAAAGTGTTCGAAATGGAATGTTTCAACGAGGCTTTTATGGGCACGGTTACAGAGAGATCTCGCTTAGTAATTTCAGGCTGTTTGAATTTGATGATGGTTATTTAGCTTTTTTTTATAGCACTTTTTATAGGGATATTTTTGGTCGGAATTTCTGCTGATCACACTAAGAACAAGTTGAAGGTTACAATTGTTATCCATGTTTGAAATTTATTGGAAATCATTGAAGTCTAGTTTTTTTTAAGAAAAAGTCATAAATACACAAAAAAATTTGAATTTGAATATGCTTATCAAATATAAATCCATTGAGTTTCATGTCTTAATACGATATAATAAAATAATTTCATGGTAAAATATATCTTAAAAACATTTTATGCTTGGTGAAAAACAAAAGCAAATATTTTGAAGAGTAAATCTGCCAAGGAATAGTAAGATTAATTATTAGAGAAGATTAATAATTAGAATAATAAATTAATAAAAGTTTTTCGTTCTTTACGAAACTTCCTAAATGAGGTTGTTGATTAGTGCGAAATAAATGAACATAAATTGCAAAAAAGTACAATAACTTGAAAATAAATAAAATATTTGTTTAGATAGTACAAGAACATTTAGACTACTACAGAGCAAAATAATTGTAAGGGGAAAGGACAACTCTATAAAACTATAATTAATGAAGTTTGTCAATTACTGTAAGCTCTCTAATTTTTAGACGAGTGAGATAAATATAGAAGCCACATCAAATTAGGTATATCATACTCTAGAATAGAACAAAACTCAAGGTAGCTATTTATTACTATGCTCCGAAAAAAGCACAATGTCCAATCTGGTATTACTTTTTTATAACATACACTTTTACACATTTCTATACATCGTGCTGGTTTAGTTAAAGTTTGAAAACAATGGATTTATAATTTTGTGAAAAGAATTATTTAATACATTTGCACTGTCATAAATCATAAAATCAATAATCCTGGTATATAATCGAGACTGCATTTGCGTTGTAGCCTTGAACTATGATTGTGATAGTGACTAGGTTTAATTCTCATTAGTATGGAAGTCAAGAATCAATTCCTCTTTACAATATGCATGAAGAATCAAGTTACTATCTGATGATGCAATTTTCTTGATATAATAACAAGAGCTCTGCTTATATAGGTATTCATCTTGCCAATTTCAAATTCAACTAAAGATTATCTTGTACGGTGAATAATATTAAGGTTTAATATCGAGTTAGTCGTGACTAGATATTAAGCCAAGCCAAGTCAAGTTATTTGGAAATAGTCATCTCACGAAACTCAGGTGTTGATTACGTCACTTGGCTGTTTATAAATTATGAAGCGTTTGATTGACTTAAGCCATAAACCAATAAGTTTAGTCAGAGCATCTGCATGTACTTATTACAATATCGGTTATTGAACAAAATCTTGAAAATATTACTAAGTGCTTCCAGATCTAAATTATTTTTGTAGATAACTCTTGAAACAATAGCTCAGATTGTATTTGAAATGTTTAAAATTATTTTTAATTCAGTTGCAGTTGAATATTCTGTCTCTTTCTCTACTATAATTTTTATTTGTAGTTTTATTTCATAAAATAGAAGGTTCTTGCTTAGTTTTAAATGAATTTTCCCTCAACAGTTTGAAAAATTGACGTTTGGCAAACTTAGATGTTACGTATATCTTTTAAAACTGGTTTTTAAAGAGAAAATAATTACGACAAAGCTTATTAAATTATTTATTTTACTCTAAAGTTATTTAAAAATATTTATACAATTAAACAAGAACATCCATATATGTAACCTTCTTGTTAATTAATGATTTCCTTTAAAACATGTTATTTATCTATAAGTTAATACTTAATTTAAAATATATCCTTTGTTTATAATTTATTTTTTTCCCCTTAAAACAAATAATATTAGTCTTCGTAGAAAATGTGACCGTTGAATAATGATAAACAAATCAGGTATTTCCTTAAAACTAGGCACTTTTAATTTAGTAAACACAATTAAACCATTACTTATTTTATATATTACAATCTTCCTTTAACGTTCTAGAAAACAATCTAATTACTCCTTAATTTTTCATGTTTCTTCAAAAGTAAACATTATCGAATAAACAAAATTATTTTATTTACTTTTTTAAGATAATAGTATTTTCAAAAATATGACAAATGATCAAAAATCTGAAAAATGTAACAATTGATGACCTTTTTGACAAGAAATATTAAATATTCTGTTTATAGGAGTTAATATAAAATATATGAAACTAATAAACTTTTTTATATTGAAATAGATTTAATAGCAGTTAATAATTTTTAAAATACCTTCACCAAATGATGAATAGCTTCTAAATAAGTATAATTCTTTATTAAACAGTACATAATTTGTAACATTAATAAGCAATCTCATCTCATTTAATAGAATTTTATTTGAATTACAAAGAAATTATTTTTAATTTTTAATAATCATGAGTTAAATTTTTTCATGATGTTATTTTTTGGTTCTTTTTGAATTTTGTATTATTTTCTTTGTTGAAGAAATGGTTTCTTATATTTTTCCAATGAATTAAGTTTTACTTAAAAGGATAAATTAAGTTTCGAGATTTATTTTTTTATTAACTTAAGGTTATTATGAAGTGTTTTGAAAACTATATATTAAAATTACTTCATAAAAAATGAGAAATTTCTTCTTTAAGTATATATTTTTATAAGTATATATTACTAATAAATTTTTTATGCTTAGATATTCATTATTTAATAATTGGTAGAATCATTAAAACGGTCTTCACCTTAAAATGTTCTCATTAGAATATTTAAAAAATATCTAAATTGTCTTAGTTTTAAATAAATATTAATTTATATTTGGAAAAACTAACTAATAAACTTTATTTAAATTTTAGTTAAACTAAAATACATAAAAGAACTAGAAACATAATACATATAATATTGATTTAAAATATGTACGCATGTATGTACGCAATATTTGGCAGATATGAAAAAACAAATCTTAAAATATAGACTTTCAAGCTAAAGTTAACCAACTTATAAAGAAACAACTCAAATTACAAATAAATTAAGTTAAAAGTATACACCATTCTTAACCACTGAGAGTAACGTAAATTAAATAAGAAAACTGTCGTAAAATTTTATAGCGAAAACTTTGAAATTGAATACTTTTGAATACTTAAAAATTAAATTTTAATAGATACCCAAAAGTAGCTACAATCAGCTTCGCTGTGATATAATTTCTTTTAATCTCAAAGTTGTGTATCTTTACTTTCAACCTTGAATATTAAATTTATTTCCAGCTGGCAGTTTAAAATACGATCCGTAACCTTTGATCCAAGTATTTAGAGCAATCTGAGGGCAGTTACCTTCCTTCATAGTTAACGTTTCACGAGACATCCAAAGATTTGCTTTATCACTTGTCATTTGTAAGCTACCACATTTTGGTTCACACATCAAGCACAGGTCGCGAACTTCTCTGAAAATACGTGATGCTGCCTGCAGTTAGTAAGCGAGGTTTATAGGACTGCAATTTTTTTTTATTACTTTACGACTTCGGCGGTTAATGTTTGATCTGGATAGAGTATGGCAAAATAGGAACTGGCAGTGTCTGTAGTTTAGAAAAAAAAACTGATTCACAATTGACTAAAAATACTATTTTTATTCAAGTGTTGTAGATAAGCAAGAAAGAATTAAAATAAAATATTCGTTGAGTAATATCCATAGCTTACAGCTTCAACCTGCTTTGGTAACCTTGATTGTAACCGCAAAGCAATAAACAACTGCATTTTAATCAAGAAATTTCACAAACAAATGGGATTTTCGACCGAACTTTCGTTGAGAGAGTAAATATGAAATTATTCAAATAGCAGTTTTGTCAAATTTAGGTTTCTAGAACTACTATAAAGATCATTTTTTGACATTGATGTTGAAATCTATGAAACTTATAACCCATCCATTTTGATTCAATAACGATACTTCATAAAATAAAAGACGGCATTGTGAAATTGAATCTAAGCTAAACAATATTCTATAAATGTATTATTTTTAACTTTAATTCATACATAATTTATTTTTTAACATTTATGATACTTAATGTTAAAATTGTTCTAATTGTGGTTTTTATTTTACTATTCTAGAGTTTGATATATTTTATTGTTTTTGTTTAATTCAAGGCAATTTATTTTAACATTTTGTTAATATAATTATCTCAGATAAAAAATAAATTTTATAAAAATAACCTTAAGATACTTTTAAGTGTACATAAAATATTATATTAAATTTTCTAATATATTTATAAGAAAACTGAAAACGACCATATTTTGCTCCAGGAAAAATTAACAAAGAATAAATAAAATTTCTAATTTCGGCTAACAATATTCGACAAGGGCTGAAAATATTTAGAAAAATTTGCTTTTTTTATTCATAATTCTTCGTTTAAACCTAATTCGATTTATTTCTGAAAAATAAAACATATCGTGTAAACACGAACCTTTACAAAAATGAATTTCGGAAGTTTATTATTTTATTTATAATATTGTTTCTTTTTATATTTTTTAGTGACATAACAAATATTGAAAGATGTTTAACTGGAAAAAAATGCTTTTAATTACATTAAAAACAATTACAGCTTTTTTTATAGCCATATTCTGCTACAACGTAAAGTGTAAAATTGGAGAAAATAACTTGCAGATAAAAGAAATATTGCTTCGTCTCTTCTCAAATAGCGAATATACATTGAACCACGTTTTGTCCCCTCCCCCCAAAAAAATATAAGCATTTTTCGCAATTAGGGAAAAGAAATGCCGACTCTTTTCACGACATTTTGCCACATTTTTACGAAACAAATAACTTTTATTTTTCTCTTTTAAATGTTTTTCACTGCAGAACAAAAACCGCTGAAAATCTTGAAAATAAAGTGCTTTTATAAACTAAACCGAAAAAAACGTCCATACATATGGAAAAATATGTATGGACATTTTTTACGTATTTTTATGCTTAACACTGAAAATCTTGAAAACGGGAATCTTGAACTGACAAGGAGACTGGGAATCTTTAAAATCAATCACAAAATTTATAAAAACTGTTGTTAAAATTTTATTAACTGTATGAACTATATCTTAGTATACGAGTATAACAATGCACACACGTTGAAAATTTTTAAGAGAGTTTAAAAATATGCACATTAACCTGCTTCTATTCTTAAAACAATCTTTACTTTTAGTGAGCAAAATTTATTTTGGATTATAAAACATAATTATTTTTGAATAATTTTAAATTTTCAAAATTTTTTATATTCTAAAATAAATTTTATATTTATGCATTAATAAAATCGGAAAGATGTGTTGAAACACGAAATACAAAACTAAAACAATTTTACAGTTGATTAGATACTAAATTCGTCTTTAATATTTTAAAGTTTTGGAAACAACATTAAAACGGTTGTTTCAGTATATTAATGAATTCTATGTTTTAAAAAAATAAATATGTGACCTTTGCCAATGTTGAAATGTTTTTATGTTTATATATTTTTATTGATTTCTATGTTATATGAAATTATTTTCAGTATTTAATATTAATTTATATTAAAAAGGAATTTAGGAATATAATTAATTGATATATTAAACATTTTAGATATATACTTCTTCATAAAAGAAAGATCGGTCCTTTTTGTAGGAAATATTTGCATTGTATTATTATAATTAGTCTTGAGGGATGTAAAATACGAATGCATTAGGTCAATATCAGTCACATTATATAGCCAGTGAGAGCATTAAATTTTCTCTATTGTTTCGGAAAAGAATAACTTTAGTATGTTATTCATCTAAGAATATGTTATTCAACTTTTAGAGAATGAATTATAAACATCGGTATGGTAGAAAATATTCCATCAGAAATACTTTCTAATTCAATTATGAAACTAACATTTTTATGTTTAACAAACACATAGAAAATAGTTTCATAATATTTGACTTGATTCAACAATCATATCTTATTTGGTGAGTCTCATTTGTTATGAATTCAAGGAAAATATTGTTTGTTTTGCTGTTAAACTATGTCAATAGAAAGACATGTGACACTGTCAGGAACGCAAAATAGGTCAATAAAACTGTTTCAATATGTTCTGAAACATTATTGAAATCAAGTTGTACGTTTGTGGTTTGAGTTTGAACTTTTAACATAATTTTTTTCATATTTTTCTATTTCAAAATATTAATTTTAGATTGAGTAAAGAAATATTAGATTTTATTCCAATTTTATTATTGTCATATCATATATGAGGCAGAAATATCTTTCCAAATTATCATAGTTGAATTTCTCCGATTAAAAATACTTCAGATTTTATTAGTTTCTTGACTTCTAATAAAACGGTTCAGACTTCCGAGAAAACGATTGAGTCAACAAAGCTGCAAAATAACGAAAGAGAAACCAAATAAAGTCTGGCTCTCAATTTCCTCTAATCTGGATGTTCTCGTGGTCCCGCGGAATTACAATCTAATGATGTTTACATTCTTGTCAAACCTAATAAATGTAAAACTTCTTTTTATTTCGATTGGCGGAATATATTTAGAATTAAAATAAATGTGTGTAATGTTATCTAACAATTATTTCACATAAAAAATATTTTAAAAAATTTGTTATTCTTAAGCCATTTTCTTATAAATTAAGGAATTCGTTAGTGATTTTTAATATAAATATCTTAGATTTTTTTCTTTATCTCTTATAACACAAGTAATTGGAATAAATTTTTTAGCGATTGGAATCAACAAATTTTTTTTGAAAAAATATTATAAATAATAGTGTAAAAATAATGCTTTATAATAAAACTTTTATTTCAGTACCAAATATTCACCATAATTAATTTTATTTTACTTTGTTCTCTGAGGAAAAATCTTCAAGTACTAATATCAAGCTGAAATCGATTGGCTTAGCATACTTGCCTTCAGTTTAACAATTCGTGGGTTCGATTCCTACTTTTAACGTGGATGTTTGTATAGGTTTGAAATTCACTTTAAACTGTAGGTCTCAGTTTTAATAGACCTCTGTGCAATAAGTGATATTTGAGTGACAAACCAACTAATTTATAGTATTGAACATAATTTAGAAATAATATTATATAAAATATATTATTTTAAACATGTAATTGAAATAACTAAAATAACTTTTAGTTATCAATTTGTTAGTATTCAAATTTAAAATATCTAAACGTAGAATAATTTGGTTACATTTTCTTAAGAAATTTAAGAGTTTAATATTAATGAGAAAATGTTAGAATTATATAAACTATTTGTAACTATTTAAAATGATATTCAAGTAAAATTTCATGTAATTTGATTGTACGAAAGTGTCTGAAATATTTCAGTTTAATAATAAACCCCTTTCTTAAAACCATAAATAATTAAAATAGTTTTCTTTGCAAATTATCATAAATTAGCAAATATAATCACCAAAATAAACAATTAAACAATTTTCATGTTAAGAGAATTCAGGTAAAATTAAAAAAACTATTTCTTTTGAAAGTGCTTACACTAAAATGTATTCTCTTAATTCATAGTCCATTGTATATACTTTAATTAAACCAATTATCTGTATTAAAAGTTAAAAAACCAAACAGTATAAAATTAAAAATAATTATTGAAATGTTTTACAAAAAATTTTCTTTTACCCTTATTAATATTTCCCAAAAAGTCAACAGTAATATGCTGGCGTAAAAGTCAACAGAATTTTACTTATGAAAATTCCAAATTTCATAAGTAGTGTCATAATATTCGTTTTAATTGAATACTCATGAATTTATCGCTAACATATACTACACGTTTTTTTTAAATTCAATGAGTTTTCTAAGAAATTTTCTTATTGAGGAAATAATGACAAATCCATTTACCATGTTTTACCGAGGAATAATTCAAGTGGAAAATATTTTTTTCGTATTTATTTTAGGTTTATATTTTCTTTTCATTTAAGAGTATTTTAAGAAAATTAACTGTTTTATTCAAAGAAAAATTATTCTATAATATTAGTTTACAAGATAAATTTTTTGAAATTCTCTTTTAGGTTGAATTTTTATTGTTTAGTTTTTTTTACGATTTTATACGCTTGATGAAATCTAGTTCATATGAATATATCACATGAACACTTAAAATATAATTATTTAAGCTGTTTTATATATCTGTATCAATAGTATTGTATAATCCTTCCAAAATTGTTTGGCATGTGAATTTATTATGCTTAATAACATTTCATATATATATATGTATATATACTAAATAGTTATTCAAAAAACTTTACAAAAATTGAACTAATATTATGTTTAGATTGCTTATTATACATAATGAAATTCAAATTTAATGTAGATTTTTAATTATGATTTATTAAGAGTTGAAAAATATGTAAAATGTACTATTTCTCTTTTAACTAACAAGCTAAAGAAAGATTAAATCCAATGTTTTTCTTGGTTTCTTAATGTCTGTTAATATCAAAAATATAATTATTTGTGTATATGTTTGATCTTGGAAACTTTTGTTGCTTAGAATCTTAAAATCCCTTATATTGTTCATTAGTTTAGAATGATTCTAACTTTGTAATGGTAATATTTATGGATGGTTATATTGTAGCTGCATATGAGAACTGTAGACACTTTCCAAATATCTATTCTTGGCGCAGCTTGTCCTTTTAGGACCTTGCGCCATAAAACCCACTCAACCAACCAACCGAATATCTATTCCAATATTTTAATTTAAATTGTACAAATATGAAACCATTTTCCTCTTGAATAACTGTTATGAAATGTCTTATTAACTGCTTAACACATTTGCCCATGGGCGAAAATTACCGGTATATTTGCACATGCTCGTGTTTCACGCGAACACTGTTGTATCTGGCGTTATTTTATTTCTAATGCCGTCGGAGATTCGTTTGAGAAAAAATAAACAGACTAGATTATAATTATACTTATTTAACATGTTTGGCACATGGATAATTTTTTACCAGTTTTTCCTAAAAAAATTCGTGCTTTAAGGGGTTAAAAGCTCAAGATTCTATGATGTTACAATTTTGTTTTACCATGAATGTAAACATTATTATACAGATGTAAAACAAGGAATATGTTTTTTAATTAAGTATTTGGTAAATAATATTTGCAAAGAATGTATTACAATTTATTCTAATAATTGAAACCAATACCTTGTGAAGGCGATTGTCTCTTCATAGAAAAAAAAAACATTTCCGACTTTCTTTATTACACAATATATTGTTTTCTGAGAATGTGTTCTTTCAGTGAAAACTTTTAGTTAATACTAGCTGACCAAATCCATCAGTTTTTGCTATTCTGAAAAATGTGTTCTTAGATGTTGGAAAAAATTACCATTTCATTTATTTTGATGTCTAGATTTGGGCATTAACCGTATCTTTTAACTATATACTTAGTTTTATTCAAAATTATATTTTTGCAGTATAGACTTCCGTACAAATCAATTAAAAATGATCAGTTTAATGTTATAAGGTGTCATAAAATGGACTTTAATTACGAAAGTGTCAAATATTGAAGTTAGGACACATAATCTAACTCTGAATCTATTTTCAATGGTATTTCGTGGGTTATTGGAACAACCAAAAAATATTCGTTGCTGTTGCCTGAAACAATTTTCAAAAATCAGATAACAAATATCGTTATTTTTTTTTAAAAAAAATATCACCTTATGCAAATTATAGGAAGTCGTATTCGGTTCATTTTGCATTTTTTCTTTTATGTTCACATGACAACTTGAAAAGGAGGGAACTACAATCTGTTCTTTAAGCGAGCATAGTGAATTCAAATAGGATTTAATTACAATTCAAATTGATTACAGATATTATAATCGAAACTTTGAAAGCAAACGGCCTATGTTTTGAGTTAACATCCAGATATAAGATTTGTTCCATTCTATAAAAAGGTTCTCAATTCAATCCTGGCCATATATTCGGCGGGTATTATACATACGGATTAATTAAACAGGTAAACTAAATTGTAGAATATATAAAACATAAATTGAATGTTCCAAAACTGTTATATAATTGGTTTTATTAAAAGCATATATTAAAAAATTTCTAATTAATATTTAAAGTATTGTATGTTTTCATGATGATTCGGCAATTTTAAAAAATGGAAATACAATAAGTATTTTCACCATCCTATCTTGTTAGTATGTTTATTATATATTAACAACTATTTAATAATACAATAGATTAAGAATTTTTATCAACTGGCAAGTTTGAAAGAAAATTAGCCACATTCATATTTAATGCATGTAGATAAAAGTTTTATTGTTAATATTTTATGACCCCAGTTTCGTTGCTTGAAACTTTTAAGCAATGTCAAGTTCATTTTGTATATTTTTAAATAGTCCGAAATTGAAATTTGTGTGGCAGACATTTTAAAGAATTGATGCAAATTATATCTGGATGCCTTATCACTGACAGAAATCATAACCATATTAGCAGTGACGGATGCTAGATAGGATGAACGGAATAATTTCAGCTTCTCTTTTTTCTAAGAAAATTAATTCATATCATCAATATGCAATAAACTATGAATTAACCTCAAATCGAATCCTTATACATCCAAATAAAATCTTCCTACTCAAAAATAAAAATCTAGCCTTTTATTATATTCAGAAATCGAAGGAGTTATGTAAGGAAGACTTGTAATTTAAAATCAATTTATTTCATATTCGTCATTAGTTTTGGATGGAATAACGTGGTAAATGATATGCTTATTATAGGGATAATGACATAATAATAAAGAACAAAAAACATTCTTTACATTTGAACAGTGTATCATTAGTTGCATTTCAGAAACTCGAGACAAATTAATATATACTTTTTAACTTGTACGTTAAGTGTTAAGTTTCATGTTATGTTACGTGCTACGTTTCGTTTTACGTGTTACGTTTCAAAAAACACTAAAGCATATTTGAATCTTACTAAAAATATAATATTCAAAAAATAAAATTTTGTTAAGTTTGATTTAAAATAATCTTCCAAATGAAGGTTAAACCGTAAATTTAAATTTTACAAAAAAATAAATAAAATTTCAGAAACGAGTTCTGTTTTATAAATTGACGATTTTAAAACATTAGATTAAAATCTACAATTTTTAAAATCTCATATTTTAAGTTCAAAAATGTTCTGTATAACAATAAATAAAAATATTATACATCAAATTTCTAAGATGATAATGAATAGAATTTCTTAGCATGATAATGAAAATTAAACAATTTCTCCAAAGATTAATAAAAGTGGCTTAATTTAGTCAGTATTTTTTAATGATCTTCGTTGATAAATAAATCACTTGTATAATATTTTTATTGCACTAGAATAAATAATATAGCGGCAAATAGTATTGGAGTTCTCTCTTTTTCAAAATCTAATATTGTCTCACTGTATTTTATTAAAATTTCACCATCTTTCATTAAAAGACCACTTTGTAGTTCTCGAGTGATTTATTTCATGTTTATAATTACTACGCCCATAACAACTTACAACATTCACGAAAAAATATTGAATTTAAATTTTCAAAATAAGATTCTTGTCTTTCAATTAAAATATCAATAATCACGATGCATATTTATTCTTTGTAATAATAAAAGTACGATACACATTGGAAATGAAATCCATGCTTTCTTGTTCTAATTTTCTTTTCATTGATGTTTTACTTTCAAGTAGAATTGAAAATGAAGATATCAAATTTCTTATGAGCTAAATATGAACAAAAAAAAAAAAAAGGATTTCATAAACTTAAAGCAACATTTTCCCATTGTTTCTAGCGTTTAGAGATACTCATTCGCGTATGATTCAAAATGATTCAATTGAGGAATTTCCAGTGGTGTACAAAGCACTTCGGTAAATGCGGCATAACCTTGTGTCATCGTAGTTGAACGCGTTTTCGAACGAGAGAATAATTACCAATGTATCCTGATGAGGAATAAAACAACAATGGATCGTAGGTGTTATCAAGGCAATCTAAATGTAGGTAATGTTTCCATGAATGAGAGAACACAAAAGATGAATGAGAAAGAGAGAATCAAGAATTTTTTTTTATGATTAATGATCTTTCTAACATGGGAAACTGAATTCTTGATTTCCTAAAAACATTCCCAGGAAGAGAATTCCTGAAGAATGTGAATCTTTTCTGAGTATAAATGTGTTTTTTCCTAGATATTTCGTTTCTAATACTATGTAGATTATCATTAAGGATATTTCATACAAGGACTTGATTTGAAATATATAAAAAATTAATATTGTGGTAAATATACAGAAATATTTAAGTGAGCATGTAACGATGAGTATAGTTTGAAGGATGAAGGAAACAATTGTCTCCAGTTTCCATAAATAATCGCGACTCTGAATTTGTGAAGAATGGCTTTTTATAGTGTGTTTACTAAGCAGTCAAAGTAAGCGATTCATAATTTGCATGCTAAGATAATAGTCTCTGAAATATTTCAGTAATGTGAGATTAAAGATTTATTAAGTTGTTTAAGGAACTACACGTGCTAATTTATTTTATGAAAAGACTTGGTAAACTTATTGTGACTAAACTATGTTCCATAAATGTATTGTATACATAAGATCAGATAATTGCGAAAATGTTCAATTCTTACACTTTTTTGTATCATCATTTGAATCACTTCTACTGTTTTCATAATAAATCAAATACTTGAAATCTGGAAGGAAAACAATTTTTAGAAATTTTCGCTCAGTTTTTTTCTTTACTTGCACAAAGAGTTTATTTTAGAAAGAGTTTTCTTTTTAATTATGCCAAGAGTTGTACAAGTTTTTAACTTGTACAAGAAAACTTGAAAACAAAAATCTTGTACAAGAAATTTTTTAAAATTATTTTTTAAAAGCATTTTTTAAATTTGGAAATGTTAGAATTGAATCTTAAATTTCATAAAATTAAGTCATTACCTTCTATAAATTATTTTTGTTATAAAAATATTCCGTACTTTTATTGTTTTATTATTTTTAATGCAAATTGTAGTATTAATGAGAAAAATACAGTAGTATAATATATAGTATACGAATATATATATATATATATATATATATATATATATATATATATATATA
>JAPDSC010079132.1:82041-129988 GCA_026290005.1 Latrodectus geometricus | reverse complement strand
ATATATATATATATATATATATATATATATATATATATATATATATACCCTACTATTTAATTCATAAAGGTACAATGTATCTGAACTGGCCATTAAATGTAATGAAATGATAATCAATACTTAATATAACTGGAATCTTTTAATTTTCTGTTTGACAAATGTCAAAACCAAAAATAAAAGTAGTATTTTTACTTAACTAAGAACAAAATTGAATGCATTTAGCTAAATTAGTTTAAAGTTCCTTAATATTTTTAAACTAAATCTCAAAAGCAATTGTTAATATGAAAAAAGGCATTAAGTTTAGAAAGATAATTTTAAGAGATTCATAAAAATTCCACTAGAGTATTTAACTTTTGTAGAGCTTTTACCAAATATAAACCCAGCAGTACTGTATATAGAAAAAAGTCTATGAACTCTTTATTTCATGCCAAATAAGAATCCAGAACATCATTCTTGTCGATTAATCTTCTGAAATTTTTCAGAAAATCAAAAATATGAAGTTATTTACATTTTTGGATTGAATTTTATTTCAAAATCTTTCAATTTCTGAGCATTAACTAGGTGAAGCATACTGTAAGAGAAACAAAACAACATGCATTCACGATTGCACGGAACTGGGAAAGACTCCTCCTGTGAGCGTGAGATTACTCCGCAAAGTGTCATGAATTCATGAATATTTTTATATTTCTGAATTATAGAGCAGAGAAAAGCTAGAGTTCAGTAATTTTATTTTAAATTAGATTTTTATCAGCATGCGTGACACGGTGCATCACGTGCTTGATATATGCTTATCACTAAATTTTTTCGTGAAACATCAAGTGCAATCAAGTTTTTTTGTTTTTCGCAAAACTTCAAGAAATCAAAATGGCTAGTTAACTTATATAATATGCAGAACGTCATTATGAATTAACTTAATTACAAATAAACCAGCTTTTCTTAAAAATAGTCTTGTTTCCTGGTTGTGGTCATGTGGAAAATTCCCAAATTTTTTTAAGGCTTGAAATTTTGATCAATTTTTCTATAATTTTGATAATGGAAGGAATCTAATTTTATGGTGATTTATCTGCTGGTAGATAAGGTTCAGTTTGCTGAAAAGTACGCGTTGTTAAGTTCTGATCAAAAAATGAAAAACTAATGGTTCACATTTTGTCGCGTGTAGGGAAAATCTCCTATCAAAAATCCCTATTCGGAAAGATCTTAGAAAGCAAACAATACATATTTCTCATAAATCAGATTAGTTTGTTTCTAAGTCATCCTTTTAGCAAAGTCATTTTTATGCGGTGTATAGTTGGGATATAATAAATGCATTTAATAATAAAATATGATATTAAGTGAACAATTTTGTAACGCAGTTCATAATTTTATTTAATATTTACATATACGTTTCATACTGTTTTTTATAATTTAATTTAAATATACAAATTTTACAAATTAGTATCAGTTTTTGAATTTAACATCTCATTTATCATGATGCGTATTATTTTTATAATATGGTTATTAAGAAAATGAAGCTTACCAATAAATATGAAATTACAAAATATAATTAAATTTTAATACAATAAATTTTAATTACAAGAAGTTTATGTGTCATATTACCGTATTTTCCTGTATATAATCCACAGTGACGTATAATCTTCAAGATATATTTTTTTTTTTTGAGTAAAAGAAAAAAAAACCTTCGCATAATCCGCGGCAATTTTCTCAGTGAATAATTGAAAATATCTACTGCTGATAATGAAGGTGTCATATAAATACAAAAATTTGCAGTACGATAAAAATATAATAAATTGAGCAGAAAAAACATTAAATGTGATGTGTTTGGATGCACTTCATTACAAAATGCTAGTTTGAGATGAAAGACCAAGAATGATAACTCCGATAGAAAATTTTAGTACAACATTCGATTTTTAGTTTTTTATAAGTTTTAAAACAAGGTTAGACACATTTAAAAATAATATATTTGTTTGCTTAGTAATTAAATGAAAGCAATGGATTATTTTCGACCTGCGTATTGGATACATTTTTCTTTAGAACCGTGGATGCTATGTTTTTTTCCCTTTGCATTAACAAGTTTTTTACCATTTTTTTAATTTACCTTCTTACAGCTTTTAATTTAAAAGTTTCTGTGTAACTTATGCATTTTCGCTTCCATATAACGATATAAGAATTTAAATATATTCAGAACGAAATAGCTCATGTCAAGATAAAATGAGAAATGACGTTAGCGAATAGCAACTGCAATATCTCCAAGGAACGAAATTTATTCTTGAATGTAATTGGTCAAAGCTGATTATAGCTTGCATAAATCAGCCATATCGTGACGTCAGATATTTATTTTTTAAAACATAAACAGCATTTCTTAAAAAACTTTCTTTTAAGTTTTTGGGATGAAGAATATTTATCAGATTATCCGCGGCGGCATATAATACGCTCAAAAAAAATTCGAAATTTTTTAACACATAATCAGCGGATTATATATAGGAAAATATACGGCAATGGCATAAAGTTGAAAAGGCAAATAATATTTGTTGAATATTTGTATAGATTTTAAGTCCTCATTTTAAATAATAAAAAATTTTCCTTTAAAATTAATTATTTATACATTGCCTTATCATACAACTTTTAAATTTTAAAATTATAGTCTTGTATAAGGTAATATAAACTTTATACTAAATGTAATCTAAAATTAACATTTTGAGTTAAAAACATCTTTTATGAGTGAATTTTATACTAATTCTGAACAATATTTTAGTAAAATTAATATTTTGAGAAACAGTTTATTACTCATTATTAATGCAGTCAGTTTGTAATATCAAGATAATATATGGATAAAAGTTTGCTCTGGAATTTCGCAATTATCATTTAAAAATAAAATCAATCTCATTTCTTCTGCTCTCAAACTATAACCATTAATGTTATCGACTTTCATTTTGAGCTTTGCGCAATACAATGGGAATTTTAAGCACATTCTTAGAGAGATAGCGTATATCGTCTCTAAGACAATGGTAATGTTTTCTAGAAAATGTTAAGGGAGAAAGCGAAACCCTTTCATAGCACATTATCTGCAATTCTTTGGAAACAATTGGCAGAAGTTCTTTTTATTATAGGCGCTTTAAGAGGAGGTTTAGGTTTTCAAATAGTTCTTTGTTGCAAAATCGAAAAGCTTAACAATGTACTAGACGGCAGGTCACTTGTTCGAAGTTCATTACTGCGATAATGAAAAAGCATTTTGAAAGAATCGTCGGCGTTTGTTCTCTTTCATTAAAGTGAAGAAATCGAATTGAATCTGGGGGCAAATTTATGGTGATTGAATTAAATTAATTAGGGCTCTTTTCTTCTATCGCATCGTAACGAAAAGTTTTTTAGTTGTTTTCTAGAGGACATAACTTAAACAAAATCCATTTTATCCCAGGTTTATTAATCTGGTATTTTAGGAGATATTTCAGTTTTGCTTATTTAGCAATTTAATTCTAAAAGAATTTTTTGGTTTAAAAATAAATGTACTGCTAATATGTAATAAGAATGCAGCATATAAAACCAAGAAGAGTTGTATTTGGAAATTTAACTAATAAATACGTGAAATATTTTGTGCACTTAGTCCATATTTGCAACTTTATAGATTATATATATATGAAATTGATAAGTATTAGAATACCTTCACACAACAGCACGTTAGTTTGAAATAATGAAGAGAAGGAACGGTACTATATATTTGATTATAAATAACTAAAATTAATAATTATACATTAATACCATTTCATTATGAGTAGTAAAAATAATTTCTGTTATTATTATTAAATTTTGTACAAAAAAAGAAAGCAGAAGAAAATATAAATTTTAAACTAAAATGATTTTGGTACATTAATATTTATATTTTTTAATCTGTTTAAAGTGAAACTGGTAGGACTGAAAGAGTTGCTCGAAAATTCATTAATAAAAGATACTATATTTGTGTGAACGTTTTTCTTATACAGCAATTTGTTTTATACCTTGCATTCATTTAGATAATTTTTTATCTTGTAAGATAATAGACTTAAATAATAAAAAGATGCACATTAATAAGAGCATTTATTTTGTCGAAAGGAAAAGTTAAATTCAACTCACGTAGAAGATGTTCATTACTTGAGTTTCGGTATAAAGGTATTAATAAGACCGGTCAGAAAAAAGATTTGCATCGAATATATCTACGTGTTTGCTGTAGGTAACATTACAAAGTTAAAATAACTTGATTGAAAAAAACAGTAGCAGATGGATTAAAATCTGAAAAAACTTTTGGATTAATTCCAAAGTTAAAAAATTAAGATAATTAAAATCATGAATTTGTAAAACAGTAGAAAATATTTTAATTCATACCATCAGAAGTCCTTCAGATCAAAAAGAGCAAAATAAGATTTGCCATAATAATTAAACTTGAATTGGGGAAATATTTAGCGAAAATGATTTATGACGCGTTATAAAATGATTGAAAAGTTTTTGAATAATTGTTACTTTGAGAGTTAATAAATATTTATTTTTGATTTAATTATAATGCACTTTGGAAAAGAAATTTGCAAAAAAAAAAAAAAAAAAAAATTTGAATTCCAATAATACTGCAAATTAATTTTATAACAAGGTAATAATTGATAATTATTTGTAAATATAATAATATTGCATATATTATAAACAAAGTCCTATAAACATTATTTTTAAACTCATAACTATTTTATATGGTCATCAATTTAGAAAGGTTTTGAATACTGAGTTTGGTTTCATCAGTTAGATCAATTAAGAACCGCATGAAAAGATTATAATTTTAAAGAAACAGATCTTTTTGATCAATCACATTTATATTGCTGTTTGTCATCTTTTTTATCATTATCGATGTTTCATAAATTATATCATTTAATTGAAAACATTTTTTTCAAAACATGTTTGTCGGAGTTTTGTAAAGCTGACAATATATAGTGAAAAGAATAAATTATTTATTCATTTATTTAGGTTGGGAATTTATTAATAAGCTATTGAACACGAGATTTGCATTAAATAGTTTTTTCATTTAAACCAATAAAACACTTTTTAACATTTTCTTTTCGATCTAAGGTAGCCAATTTAATTGAAAGTCTCACTAGGTGTGTAAATTCTTGAATCTCGTAACAAAAAGCTAATTAAGATTATCATTCATGCTAATGTTCCATCTATGAATTAAGTGTTTTTACATTTAATATTCATTTGTACTCTTTCAACCAAAAGGGATTTATATAATTCATAAGTAATTTAGAAATTTTCATCATAATGTAGTTTACTTATTTCTTCACTTTTTATATTGCAGTGCCGTAATTTAAATTTTGCCATCCTACTGAATTTTAATTAGCTGCACTCATCACATTTATTGTTAAAGCTTATTTGAACAACATGACTAGAAGTTTTTGAAGAAATAATTGCCATTTCAAACATTTTGAACTACTTTGCTCCTACTGAATCTTTTTTTATTTGGTTTTTTTAAAAAAGTTCAAAATTTTTAATCTTATTAGATATCTTTGCTTGAAGGCTTGGGAAAATTAAGTATTTAAAAATACTTAAGATATTTATACTCTTTTTAAGTTTTTTATGAAATAAGGATTGAAATTTTAGTTAAATAAAGTATATAAAAATATTTTTTATAAACTATAAAATTTATAATTTAAATATATTTTTCTAATTTATTCGTAAAATACTGTTGTCATATTTCAAAATAAAATTTTTCATCATATTTTTGTTTTATCTCAAGGATTTAGTTGGTATGTAAAATCAGAAATATATAAACAAAAACTGTATTGTTGTGGTTTCTTGTAATAATAAAATGAATTTGTCAATGATACCCCCCAGGTGGAGTGTTTACATTTGAAAGAAGAATGAAACCAAAATATTTCTGTTTAATCTAAAATACTTCAAGTAGAACTACAAACAAGTTTGGCGGTGAACCCGTCGATATTTTATCTCTTGTGTTGATCGAAGCTTCTACAACTCTTTTGAAGATAAAAACTTGTTTCGAAACAATTATTTAAGACGATACTATTAAATGTCTCTTTATGAATTACGTACTTGCTGAAGAAGAATGGTGTGCGTGATAACATTCGGAAAATAAAGAATGTTACACTTATATTAACACATACGATGATGGCAATTCATTTCTTGTCACCGCGATGTGGATGATTACGTCAAATTTCACATATTTTTCTAAGTAGATTTCTTTCTATTTTTGGCTTTATAAAGAAATAAATGTGACACATTTATTATGCACAAATTTATTTCACTTGACATTCTACGTCAAGAGTATTGTTTATATTCAGATAATTGTCAATAATTTTTTGAAATTCTGTCAGTTTTATTTCTTAACACATATTAATTCATTTATTATGTAAATGTCATCTGTTACATCATTGTATCTTTCGATTTGAGATAGATATATATTATTTTCAAGAATAATGGGACTTCATATATCATAAAGTGTTTCTCTGTTGAAATGAATGTCTTAGCTCTTGAAAAAGAATTTGATGGTTTAGATATTTTCTGTATTATGGGTATATGATGAATGTAGTAAGCTAAATAAATTTGATTAGCTTGGGTAATAAATCAATAAACATAACTATTTCGCTATTCGCTGATTATATATATAATAAAATAGTCTTGTACTTAAGAAAAAATGCAAAATTGGATTACGTGCTTTTATTGATTTAACATTTTCAGCTTATGATTTGACTATTTCTCTAATGTAAATGAATTACTTATTAGATAAGCTTAATTGAATAAAATTAGTTTTATCTTTCTATAATGTTATAATATATTTTATCAAGAAGCATATTGATGCAGATAACGAATGGATCTGGGTGAGGAGTTCAATTCGTTTTAATTTTTGTTTTGTGTATCTGTGATGGGCGAGTTTACATCAATAAAATTTATAATTTTATACACATATATAAGGGCATTTTTAATAATTATAAATGCTTTTCTTTAATTGTGCAAGCATTTCTTTAAATTATTTAATTTTAATGCTTTATATGCCTATATAAAAAAATATAGGCACATAAAACATCAGTATTTTATTATAAATATTTGAATTTTTTTTTAAAAATGAAAATTTCTAAATGTAATAGATTTAAGAGTTTAATATTTAAATTCTGTTACAACAGTACGATACTTAATATTTTATTGGTCAATAAGACATTAAGTAAGAAAAACATAAAATATTGATCTTTCATGCTCTTCTGTATTTAGAATTTTAATAATTTCAAGATTCATTAATTTGTTATTGAGTATTTTATATTTTTATGAAATTAATTTAAATATTTTACCTAATATTGTTCATTTGTTGGTACATAGTACTCTTCTGTTACGTTATAATATCCTGAACTAAAAAATAGTCAAACTACTATGTTGATATTGTAGTATATGTACACTAACTATTTTAAGATTTTTAAAAAAATAGAGAATTTTATTTAAAAATTTACCAGAAGAAATAATATTAAAATTACAATGATGATTTAGTTTAAATGAAACAACAAGAAATTACATTAATTTTAACGTATTTGATATAACCTATCTAAAATACTTATCAGTTACATATGTTTATATAGTATTTATCATTGAATTATCATAAATATTTTTTTTTAATTTTTAGGCAATTTTTTTCAGTTTTGTAGTGCTTTATACATTTTCTTAACTTTAATGTGACAATTTATAATAAATGGTAGATAAAAATAAAGTTTAATTGTAACAGTTTAATCTGAAACTCAAATGCTGCGAGACATTTTATAATATCTTATATATTTAGCATTCAGTTTATTTTTATTGTGTTAATTGAATATTTAATTATTTACACATGGCTTTAAAATTTTTCTTAACAATTCCAATAGAGCTGTACAACAGACACATTCAGAGAATTGAACAACAGAATAAATGTGATAATTGGTGCAAATAAACAGCAGAATATTTTTCAGTGAGGTAAAGCCTTTTATGATGCTTTAGGGTACAATTTAGATGCAACAATGTTTCTGTTACAGTCTCAAGCTTTAAAAGAATTCGTTTCAACAGAGGAAAATAATCTTTCTTTATTTTATAAGATAGCACATTTAGGCGAAGTTTAAAATTTTTTAAATGAATATAGCGGCGAATCTCTTATGACTTTTAAATCTTTCCTAAAATATGCATTTTAGATTAAGCATTTTCTTCAACCCAGACATCAATTAGGGTATTATAGTGAGAATATTGTAGAATTTAGTTTCGCAACCATAAATCAAAAATGCTTTATAATAATTCATGATAAATGAAACTCGTAAAGTGTTATAAAACTTCAGAAAAATATGTTTATGTGGAGTTATTTATTCAAACTTTAATAGGTATTTAACTTTTTGACTGTTTTCTAGTGTTAACGTCGTAAACTATTCTATGTCGTTTAGAGAATTTATTTCTTCTATGTTTTTTCGGAGAGCTTATGTAAGCTTTTTGCATAAGATAAAATATTTGCATATTTCTCATGTATAACTGAGACTGACAACTGTTATGTTTTGCCCCATTCAGCTTTAAATCTTTTCAGTTCACTGTATTTAGATTCCGCTTCAATATTATTTACATATATATATATATATATATATATATTATATATATATATATATATATATATATATATATATATATATATGATATGATATATTCAGTTATTTGAATAAAGTTTGGGATGGGTGCTTATTTGTTATACTTCTCAAGTTTGATTTGCGTATTAGAATAAGATACTTGTTCTGAGTCATAATCTTGGTTTAAGTCAGATTCAGTTGAATATTTTCTGTGCTGAAAAACTGAGGGTAGAAAAAGGTTATTTTTAGTACAATACTTTAAAATATAACGATTTCGTCTATACACGTAAAAACAAATGAAATCGTGGTTTATTACGTTAAAAATCTAAGTATTTGATTTTTTAACTAAATTATACTATTACTCGTATAGTATACTGTATAATTTTATTTGATTTTAAGAAGCTAGTATGTTAGATTGATTACGCTATTTTGACAAAAAATTTATCAGATTTGTATCCAAAATCTAAAATATTGAAAATGAAATAATTTATTGACTTAGATATATGTAGTAGTTCTTAAAAAGGAACATTTCACGGTAGTCTAATTCCGTTGTTCTAGTTTTCCACTCTCATCTTGTACATAGATTTTAATAATAATTTGAAATTAAGCTTCAAATGTCTCGTTGAATCAGCCATTTTGTGAAAAATGATAGTTGGGCAACAAAACAAATATACCAATCAATAAATGGTAAGTAAGAGCATTGTCTATTATGTGAATGCTTGTAGAATAACATTATAATCAATCATAAAAGATAAAAAATCTGTATTATGTATCAAAAAATCTTACTCAGTGTCTCAGTGTTCTGTTAAGCACTCTAATTACAAAAGTTAGCATATCCGTGCATAATCACAATAGAATAAATGAGCTTCAATTGTCGGTCAGCATAAAAATGAATAAACAACCATCTGATTTCACTGGATAGACTCAAAAGCCACGTATATGTAATCGCATCATCAGTTGATGAATGAGAGTAATTTGAGCTGTGAGATTGTTATTTAGAATTCTCAATGATTCATCCGGCTACTAAAGCCATACAAAACGTGTCTGCAATATTTATTCTCCTTTTGGTGTCCCAGTGCAGCTGTATTTGAGTTGTCATCAAGGTCATTATGGTGGCCGATCTACAAATAAGTCAATAATTACTGCGAATCACGCCGGAAATATTTGGAAATGTGGGAATTTCTGAGAAACTGAATTAAAAAAAAATGAACCATTTGTCCTCAATTTGTGACGTTACAAGTGTCGATTATAATGACTAGCTTATTAATGATCAGCACAACGAAAATTTGGAACATTTGATTCTTAGAAGAATATTGATTACTTTGGTAAGAAGTGGGCGTAAATTTTAACAACTGCTTATTACAAACTATTATTCTTTCCCAAGATGTAACAAGAAAATATGAAAGGTAACAGATATCGAAAGCAGGAAATAAAATAGAGCAATGCTTTTAAATTACTATTTTTTTCTATCGAAAAGGTTTTAGAGAGATGCAGTTGTTGGTATTTCTCGGAATTGATAACAAAGGTTTTCTTATTTGAAGACTTAAATATGATTAAGAAAGTTGAAAAATGTGTGACCATGTTTAAAAAGATTTTTGCATTTTAGTCCTCTGTAGACTTTATTGAAAATTAAATAAATTGCTTGATCACAATATTTTTAGTATTGATAACTATTATAATAAATTTAGAAAACATTAATAATACTAATGACAATGAGCCCGCATTTATTATTAATATTCAAAAGAGAATCACTTTCGACTCTTTCAAAATTCTAACAATGGATTTTATATTTCAATTGGCAATTAAATGTAACGAATTAAATTAGTAGTACTAATGGAATTTCTACATTATTTACAAGTTTTTCTTTTGTTTTTCATTTTGTTTCGAACTTTGGAATTCTCAAATAGAATTGTGTGGAAATACAAATTTCTCTTTGTATGAAATTCTTGAAACTTAATAAATTTGTGTTTAATCAGTCCGGTTTTAGAAATGGAATGTCTTTAGTTAACTCTTATGTCATGTTGAGGAATGGGAAATGGCTGTTACATTTCTTTTTTCAACATACGTGTCTGTTCCTTTTTTTTCCTCCTTAAAACTCATAAGGACTTTTTATATAGCCGTTTTTGTCTGAAGCCAATACTCGTGAAAGTCAGTCTTTAGCTTGTAGTGTCTACATTGCATTGTCAAATTGACATGAAATGATCAGACGTGATTACAAGCCAACGAAAAGTTTTACCCAAAAAGCAATACTCCGGGAGGAAGCTTACAATAACCTTTAGTAATTAAGCTTTATCCACTATAGGATATCAAATATGAGTAAATCATTTTTGCAAAGCTTCATCATATCACTTTTCCGAGATCACAGATACATTTACACATGAAAATCATTCGATTTTCTTTCAGGAACTATATAAATACCATTTAATGAAAAAATTTCGCGTTTCTTAAAGAATTATTAAATTATAATGAAATTTTTTGCTTTAATATTAAAAGCATCATTTTTTGTTATGTTTTATTCATATTCAAACTAAGATACGTAAATGTTACAAGAATTTTTTTGCTTTATAGGAATCGCCAGATTCACCAGTCGCAGATACAGTGAAAACAAATGGATCAACTACCACAACTGTTGACATACCCGTTAATGGTCATAACAAGTCAACCCCAAATGAATCTGAGGACAAATATAACAATGCTGTGCTCGAGAAGTCCTCTACAAAAGAAATCAAGAAAAATCCCATCTTGCGATTTTTTGGCGAAAATCTTATAACAGTGGCCACACTCATTGGAGTCGTGGGTGGAATTGCTCTTGGGTTCGGTCTGAAGAGTCTAAAGACATGGACCGATCGAGAGGTCATGTATGTAAATTTCCCAGGAGAACTGTTCCTCAATATGTTGAAATGTCTCATTCTACCCCTGATTACCTCCAGTTTAATATCAGCTATTGGAAACTTAGATACGAGATTGACAGGTAAATATAAATTTCTTGTTATTTTGTTTAATTATTCAAATATAAAAATAAATTCCATGAAAAAATGTGTAATTCAGAAATTTCTGTTAAGGGATTTGTATTCGTAACTTTCTTCTTCTTCAGTGGCTTGACAGCCCAGGATGGGCCCTCTCCTTCCGCAGTATCGAATTCCAGGATCTCCTATCTGTGTCCCGAGACCTCCAATTCACAATTTTTAAAGTTTTAAAGTCCTTTTCAACACAGTCGAGACATCTGAGTTTAGACCTCCCTCTTTTTCGGGTGCCGAATGGTCTGGCCAAGATCTTTTTTGTTGTACGGCTTTCGTCCATCCTGCACAGGTGGCCTACCCATTTTATTCTCTGAATCGTTATGTAGTTGACAATATCAGGTTCTCCAAACAACTTGTAAAGTTCAGAGTTAGTTCTTCTTCTCCAGATGTCGTTATATTTTATATCACCAAAAAGGCTTCTCAAGATGTTTCTTTCAAAAAAATATAAGGTATCTTTAACTTTTACTGTCATTGTCCAAGTTTCCGCGGAGTAGGTGAGAACGGGTCTGATTAAGCTTTTGTAGATTTGAATCTTCGTTTTTCTGCTGATGAAGTTAGATTTCAGGTACTTTTTGTGCCCGAAAAAACATCAGTAGGCAGCCGTGACTCTACCACTGATCTCAGGCAACATATCGTTAACAGTATTTACTTCTGATCCTAAGTAACTGAAGTGGTTTACAGTTTCAAATTTGTAGTCCCCGATTTCATGATTGCCACATGGCATATACTTAGTTTTATTTTGGTTGATTTATTCGTTACTTTATTTACTTTAAATGAAATAATTTAAAATTATCATGCATAATAACATCCGGTAGACTTAATTGTGTTTTAAGTTATTGCCCATTGATTATCATTGTGTGAATTCTTGCGTAAAAAGTTTGACATGCCACAAAAGAGGTGTTTTCTAATTTCACCTAACTTTTTTTTAATTCTTAGTTTTTATTACGAAAATATAATTTTTTCATGGGTAAATTATTATAGTTAAGAATAAAAAATAAGTAAATCTTTGATCCTTGTAAACAAAAAGTGATCCCATAGAGTGCTTAAATGGGATTAAAAATGAACTAAATATCTTAATTCATTTTAAATTCATCTTCTCGCTAAGTTCGATTTTTATGTAATTATCTTGTCATTTTCAATTTTAATTTGATCGTATTATCATTTTAAATTGTAAGTCTGTAAGTTATTCTGCGGTTAAAACCGGCTGGCATTGCTGCCAATAAGATGAATATGTAGTTAGATTTAAATTATCATTGTTAAAAATTATTCCATGTAACAAACTGAACTCGAAGACAAAATAACTTCAATTTAAATGTATTTTCAAAAATGAACTTCGAAAAAAAAGTTTTTTTTTTACAAGAAATCTAAATTTTATTCTTATCCATGTACTTAAAAATTTAAAAATGTTGAATGTGAAAAATGATTGCATACCACAATGAAATTTTTATCAATTATATAAATAAAGATTGAGGAATTCTATGAAATTTTTAAAAATCATCTATTGAGAATTATACAATTAAGGAATAAAGAAAGTTACAGATCACGATGACTAAACAAAAATCTTGATATAAATTTTCTATTCTATCATTCAAAATTTGTGTTCAAGAATCAAAGGTTGATAATGGGAAAGATTTGTTCTTTTATTCATTCTAAAAATAATTTTCTGTATTTTTTGTGAAGAAAGTTTTAAGTAATACCACCAGCTTTTAGAACTAACTTGTAATTAAATGTGCCTTTAGAGCTAATGTGATATTTCTAAAATTAAAGTCAATAATTATATATAATTACCTTTAATTTACTACAAATGTTTTTTGCAATTATTTATTAAGTATTGAGGAGCTTTCTCACTTTTTATGGATGTTTAACATAAAATTTCACATTTTTATTATTCTGTTCTTTTAATGAACTTCTGTTTTTTCATTAAATTTCTATTAGTTATGTATAGAATTTGTGAACCCAATAGTGATATCTTGTTCGAACTTTCAATTGTTTATAAAATACTGCTTATTTACCCACTCAAGTTAAAATGCATTTTTTTTTAATTTGTAGTAGATACAGTTTTACATTAATTTCTTAATTTAACTAACTAATTTTAGTTTTATATGGGGGAAAATGCATTGTTGTGTTGTGGTGCCATCTATTGGCAACAGTTACCATCTCTACATTTCTTACATACTTATTTATTTTTATTATCTTAGTAAAGGAGTTTATTAATTCCTTTGAAAATTCAACTGTGTGGTTTTGAAATAAATTAGGGAGGGAGATGGAAAGTATGTATGTGAGAGGAAGATTTTTTCTACTTTAAAGAAAATGACTGAAAGTTATTTGTAAAGGACTTTTTGCAATATAGGGAAAGGAAAAATATGTCTTGCAATGTCAAAGTTGGTAGAGCGTGGGTGTAGAATCTTCATGTTTTCAGATCGAATTTTGTTGAAGCAATACAATAAACAGGATTAAAGACAGACCTTTGCTTCACAAACGGACAATGGGGAACTTAACAAGAAGTAACTATTTCTGAAGGCCTAAGTAGGACCCGCTTAGATATACAATAATAATTTTATTTTTTGTCAACCCAAGTAGGAATTGACTTAAATTTTTTTAATATTAATTATTTTAATGGAAATTAATAATATAATGAAATATTTTTGAGAAACCTTAAGATAACATTTTTTAAATGATATTTTTGTAAACAGATTATGTGAAAAGAACGAAACAACAAATCAAATCATAAGACACTTATCAATTACGTGTATTTTCATACTTAGGAAAAATTGGATTCCGAGCTGTCGCATATTATATTGCTACAACAATCCTGGCCATAGTATTGGGAATAATACTAGTGATGTCCATAAAACCCGGTGTTGGTGATAATATGGCAGACAACAATGATAAATTGAAAAAACCTAAACCGCAACTTACAGAAGATACATTGATGGACCTAATAAGGTAATCTATTGATTCATTTCTTGTTCAATAAATTTATATTTTCTCTGTAAGAAATACGAAAAAATATATTTGTACGAATTTTAGGCACAACTTTTTAAAATATAAGAATTTATACTTTAAGAATTTTTTAAATTTACTTTTCGAATTTTTTTAAAAATTATAATAACTGATCCATTAAATATGTCATGATTCTTAAATGTAGATTATTTTCAAACTCTTAAAATTATTATATTTTTGAACTTTTATTCATGATTAATTTTTAAAAACAGTTTCACAAAATCAATTTATTTTATCTAGGAACATGTTTCCACCGAATATCATAGAAGCATGCGTACATCAGGTAAGGGTCTAATTTTAATATGATTCATTTATACTTCTGATATTGTTGTTAATGTTAACCAAAAAAAAAAAAAAGTTATAACAATTCTTCGTTATAAGCTTTGAATAAAATACAAAAAATATTTTGAGGTGCTAAGTATATTTTTCAATGCAATTAACATTGCATGTTTTATTTTAAACTATTATATTTTACTATAGCTCTTCAATAATCGCATAAAGCATTAATTTTCTAGACTATATTTTAATTAAAATTTAATAAACAAATATCATCCTTGGTATTCAGCGTTCCATTAATTTATATGAAAACATTTTATCTTTAAAGTTAGAACACATTACCATTATTAAGTTTTAATTAATTTCAAACAAATTAATAAATAAACAAAAAATGATGATATACTTTTTTATACATATGAAGCAAAACTTTATTTTACTTTGATTTGATAAAATTTAAATATTGATAAATTAGAATAAAGAAACAAAAAATGAAATTTTATGTTTTATAAGTATGTCAAAGTTTTGTAAATAAATATTTTTGAAGTTCATGTAATTTAGATTTATGCTGAATTATATTTCCTTATAATATATATTACATTAAAATTTTATTATAATTAATTTTATTATAATAAATTCTATTATAATAACATAATTTTATTATAATGATATAATTGTATTTCAATAAAATATAATTAATTATATTTTATTGTTTTGCCAATTTTTTTAAAATTTATTTATTCTCATTTATCTACATGAGAGTATGAGTAACGATTCAATACACTAAATCTCCGTGATAATAAAATATCTAATAATAAATAACAAAAATATGTAATAGGATTAATAAAAAAAATTAAGATTTTTTATTAATATTTGATAGTTGTGATCGCATCTTATGATTAATTTTATTAAAATTTATAATTTAAAAAAACTAGATAATCATCTTTGGCTATAATTAAAAAAATAATGAATAAAATCAACTGCCATTATCAATTGTTGTCTACGAGATTCATCATGATGTAACTATATTAATTGAAAATAAGTTCCCTTTTAGCAATTACTAATTTTATGTTTTTATTAAAAATGATAATAGACAAACAACTATTACCTTGTGTGACATCGATTTGTTATCAAATTTTTAATATTTCCCACAACAAGTTTTAAATTACAGCAATTTAAATATTTATTTGGCATATTTTGAGATATGTGTAAATGATATATAAGAACTTCACTCCTGCATATTGTACATGCAAGTAAAATTTGATAATATTAACAAAATATTTTCAGCTTTTCTTTCGCTAAAGTTAAATTTTATTTTTATAAATTTTAAATACCAGTTAAGTATTTGTAATGTTTATATAACTTGGAGTTTTCTAGAGGAAAACTTTCAATTTCTATGTGTTATCTGCAGATATATTTGTTGCAAATTATATTATTTTAGTGGTGTATTTATTTTATTATTTAAGGATTTAATTTTTTAATTAAATTTATTTCCACCCACAGCATTCTACAGTTCTTATAGAGCCTGAAGGATTTAATGCGTCAGGAAACGAAACTAGCGGTAAGAATCCAATCTGAATTTTAGAAAAATGTAGAACATGGCGTTATTGCATTCTTTATAATTCTTCGATTGTTTCAACAGTGGATTATCGCACTTGGGAGTCAAAAGGCAAGATGGGCGGAGGAACCAACATTTTAGGACTCGTGGTTTTCTCAGTGGTTTTGGGAATAACTCTTGGCAACATGAAGCAAAAAGGAAAACCACTTTTAAGCGTTTTCACCTGTTTGAGCGATGCCATCATGAATATAACTAGAATAGTTATTTGGTAAGTCTTTAAGTTTATTACTTTTATAATAATTTAGTTATGGAATGTTTTTTTTGAAAAAGATGAACTTCTAAAATTATAAGTTTATTTGAAATTTTAGTATTATGACTGTTGGGTAGAATGTATCAAACAATTTACAGATATACTGACTTGTTAATTAAATCATGTTATGTTTAACGGAATTTTAACTTAAAATATTCTGAAACAATCTCTCAAATTTAGGAATTCCATCAAGAAATTCACTGAGTCTGCATTCGTATGTCCTTAAGCTTAGAATGTCCTTTTAATATCATTAGGGATTTCAACATTGTAGTATTATGAATATACATCGTAATTGTTGGAGGCTACAAGTAGTTTTGGTATTTTATCTGCTCGCCTAATCTTATACCAAATTAATTAAAAACTGCGGTACTTCTCCATTAAGAATAAAATATATACAAATAGTAATTCACAATAAAACAATGATAAAATAGTAAACAAATTAATAAGAAAGATTGGAATTTTATCTTTTAAAGAAAATTTTACGATATTGTGGCAAACAAATGTGCCAAAATCGAATACATTTTTTTATGGAAAATGTTTTTCTTAAATTTTCAATTAGTAAAAAATTCGTAGAAAGGAAAATCTATTATAAAGCATTGCAATTTAAAATATTGCCCTCATAAACAGGCCGGTACATTGTTAAATGGAAAGAAATTTTATTTTATGTTTACAGTTCAAGAATTACAGGGTTAAATCTTATTTTGCAAAAAATATTACTACAATTTATCATTTAGTCAACATATATTGTGAGCACATATTGTCTATATCCTTAATTTGCAATAATATTCATATGGTGTTTTTAGACGGGATTCGAGTTGAGCTGACGAGCGAATATTAGTGACTTGACATTAAGTTCAATAGTTCGTGGTTCAAAAATTAAGTTCAAAAATTTAAATCATACCTTGGGTTTGGATGTTTGTAGTGGTCCACTTTAAACCACAGGTACCAGTCTAAGCAGCTCTCGTGTGCAAAAAACGACTGTTGAGCGACTAACAAACCATTCTGATGCTGCCGATTTATATAAAGATTCGGTTTATATTATGCTAATTTAAAATTTACGAAGGTTTATGTAAAATACATGTTAAGATTTAATAAAAACCAATTTAATAAAAAATATTCTTATTAGATTCGTTTTTCAATATATTTTTCTTTTTGGATTGATGTAAAATTATTATAGTATTATATAAATTGTGGCATGCGCTATTTTTCCAGGCATTGGTTTGATCCTATATCTGCAAAAAGCTCTTAATTACAAGATCTATGTCTGTTTCCCATGAATTTCAGTAAAGCATTTTATTATATTTCTACTCATTATAGAGTACTGTATGCAAAACTAAACAAATGTATTTTTTTAATAATATGAATTTTGTGCAAAGCCATTAGTATATTTTAAATCAAAGTTGAATAATTTGAAGTGCATAACAAGATTTATTATGTAGGTTATCTCCAGTCGGTGTCCTCTTCCTTGTTGCCAGCAAAATCATAGAAATGAAGGATGTTGCCGTCATTGCAGGGCAAGTAGGCTTGTACACAGCTACAGTTTTTGGTGGTATCTGCATTCACGGATTCCTGGTCTTGCCACTTATTTATTTTCTGTTCGTTCGAAAAAATCCTTATTCCTTTTTGATCGGAATGAGTCAAGCAATGGCTACAGCTTTTGGAACTTCTTCCAGGTAATTTTTATTTTTTTTATTTTTAACAAATTATTCATAAAGCAATATTCAATCTCAAATGCTATGAATGTATGCTTTTTACTCAATATCACTCTGCTTTGATGCCACTATATTTTTAAGAACTTATTATATATTATATAAAATTATGTGTGTGTGTGCTTATACGGTCGTGATTATTTGGACACATTTCAGCAAAGATGTTCAATTATTTAAATGGCTCAATAAATAAATTTAAGAAATATCAATTAAATGGTTAAATAAACATTTTTTTCTTTTATACGAAATGAAAAAAAAAATATCAATGAAAAAGGGATTTATTTATAAGATAAAAAGTTAGACTCCAAAAGAATGCTCTAATTCTAAATATTTTGAAATTCAAATCCTGGTGACTTTTTATTTAAAGCATATTTATTAAATTAGTTAAAAATATTGATTTTAAAGATTTAAAGTATGGTTTTAATAACATCCAAAAATATTATTCTACAAAAATATTCTATATTACATCGTAAATAATTTTATTTAATTAATATTGAAAATGGCAATATAAACTGTAATCTTTTATAGTGTCAATGTGAATTACATATTTACATGGAATTCTACTAAATATTGTTCAAGCCTATGTTTACATTGTATTAAAACAAGTATTAAAATCCAATATTGAATTGTTTATATTGTTCTGTTGCTAATTGAAACAATAAAATTTCAAGTTTTGCAATATTTTATATTATTGCAATACATTATAATTTTGAGCAGTTTTAAGCCACTTATTTTTTACTGAACTATTTTTGTATATTTATTTTAATTTGTCAAACTTATCTTAAATTATGACATACTTATGAATGTGTAATTCGGTATGAATATTCATACGGTAGATAAAAATTTGAGAGAGAGATATGAAAAGTAAGGGTTTACATTAGACTTTAAGAATGTTCACATTTCAAAATATCTAATTATGTGCCCATAATTTCATATTTTAATTTTTTCAATATTTTATCCAATTAAAACGGAAAAAAGTAAATTAATTGCAAAATTTTATTCAATACAATTTAAAATAAGATTCTCAAAATAACTGGAATGACTTTTTGAAATTTATTTTCTTTAAATTAACAATCGAATTTAATTGAAAAAATTTATGTTTTAGAAAATTTTCTAAATGTATTTACATTTTTTCTTGATCAGATTTGTCAGATTTAGGTAGTTTTGAAAATTATGGAACCGTCTTAGATTTATTAAGTATCCTTTATTAGTGTAGTGTAGGTACATATAATACAGTTTGGATTACCCAAGATATCATTTTACACAAATGTTGAATAGAGAATATGGAAATTTTGTACCATTCTTGATTTGGAAACATTGTAAAAATTGTGGGAAAGATGCAGGAGGAAGATATCTAAATTTTACGCTCAAAAATAGACCATAACGCATAGAGGTTCAATTATATTGAGGTCCAGTGACTTAGCCAGGTTAGACGTTTAACTTCATGCTCGTGTTCATCAAACCATTGGAAAAATCCCATAGGAATATCAACTTTAGAAATTCTATCTCTTGCGGAAAATAAAATTTGCATCATACAATGAACCTGGTTATCTAAAACTTCTTTAGACTTTTCCAAAATCATCCTTTCTTTCATGGTTACAGTTGGTCCTGGGAAAACACACGACATGGCTGCGCATTACATGGCAGATTCACTTCCATGCTTGATAGGTGGAAGGAGACATAATCATACGCATGTGCAAGTATCCTCCACTTGGCCTATTCTGCAGGGCAAATTACTTTCTTCCATTCATCAACCAGTATTAAAGAGTGTGAAACATCTATATTGTAGCTTGGGTATCGCTGTTCTGTCGTGAATGTTCTAATTGTATATGTGCATTCTACATCGGTCTCTTTCATTGAGCTTCTCTTTTCATTCACTATTTTGCTTTGCTGATCTTGTCTTACAGCGTGTATATGTTATCATGACTTTATATACCGTGCCTCTAGAAATACCAAAAATTTGGGATATTTCAGTTCATAAGCTGCTCCAGTTGGAAGGGCTTCTACAACTCGGCCTCTTTAAAAATTTGAGAAGTACGACATTTTACGCTTTTGAAAAAAAATCCAACGTTTACAAAATTTCAGTAATGCAATCACATATAATATTATACATTTCGGTTTATAAAAAGTGGTAGTTATTATATTTTAATGTGTATACGTTGCACATTAAAAATGTCACTCTTTTCACAGATGTTTTTATTATTTTGATAATCTCCTGTAGATCCATAGAAGGATTCTTTTTTATATTTGCAATAGATTCCCTAAATTGAATTTTAATTTAAAAATTCAAGTTTAAAATTGAAACTTTCAAGTTTTTTATTGCATTAAATCAGAAGATTATTTATATATATCTATATAAAACCATTTATGTTTGAAATACTCATTTATTAGACTTGATGGAGGATTTAATTTTGGAATATCAAATATTTTTCTAAACTGAAATAATATAGAAAACTGGTTAATAATTAAGAAAATAAGCTGTATAAAATTTTTACTGTTTAATGTAATAATCAAAATTCACCATTCAATATAATATCAAAAAATTACATTAATTAGAAATAACATGCAAAAGAAAATATTTAAATACCACCAATAATTTATCATAATACATATTATTGGTGAATGAAATATTTTATTAATTTGCAATTCATAAATGACGCAATAAAATACCTGAATTTACCATTTGATGATCAATCATATGATAACATAAATTTTAATCAATTGGTGTATACCATGCAATCAAATCTTATAAGAAACTCAAACAGAAACTTCCTTAAAACTGTCAATATTTTTAAATACTCATACAAAGATTTTTTCACTGACGGCATTGAAGTTTTACTTGATTAGATTAAGGACATATTTCATAAAATGTATCTCCAACTGGTCCTTTAATACTATCTCCTTGATTTCTGAGGTCGTCGACTAAAAGATCTAGAAGATTCATTCTGAAGTTGATGACCTCGTAAAAGCAATATTTAAAGTTATCTCTTGATCGAGTATGAAACTAAGAACTGAATTAGCACCAAGAAAAATTGCTCTCTTATTACGTTATTATTTGTATACCGTGTAATTTACATTTTATTTACGCTCAGTTTTCACTAACTTATGCAGAGTTATTTATAAAAGTTGATTACTATGTCATTATCCTTTAACGTCAATTAAGCAATCAGTACGTGATCTCAATAATGATATTTCTACAGTGCTAAATAGAAAATATTACCAAGGAACTAGAAAATTTAAAAAAAAAAAAGACAAATACAGGGAGTGACACATGTTTATTCTATCTTTATAACAATTTCTTCACAAATATTGAATAGATTGATATACATCATTTTATTGAAAAATCATTTAATTAAAGAAAGATCAACATAAAGAAAAATATGTATAGCATAAAAAAATCAACTTAAAGATATATATCATTAAAAAAAAACTTATCTGGAAAATTGCTATGGTTCAAATAAACTTTCTGAATAGAGACTACGATTTATTTAAGCGATAATAAATCACTGAAATCTTTTAATATAATATGCCATGGAATAATATTAGAAATATTAAATTTAACACCGACTATGACCAGGAATTGATTAAATTTACTGGCCATAGTCACTTGTTATCATATACCGTAAATGCAATTATTTGGTGGCCACATCTTCACACTATAACTCTCTTTAAATTCAAAGATATAATTTCTTATCGTATAATATTTTATGTTTTTCAAATCGTAGTAACTCTTCTGATAGTTAATTTTTCAAATTTCCTTTAATATTCTTTGAAAATAATGCATTGCACATACTAAATACTTTATTTGCTGCTTTTAATTTTTGCCCATTTTTAAGCGTGGTATTTATGTTTATAATATTTATAATTAATAAAAATCATATAAATATTTTTGTTATTTTTAAGGGGAGCCATAATTTTACATAGCTTGTCATAGCCTTTAAAGGCTATTTGGTAATGAGAGCTTATAGTATATGTCTGAGTTATTTTGTTTACTTGGTAAAAAATGTAATAATGTATGCATACTCTAACAAATCCCATTCAGTAATTAGTAAAGAAAATTTTAGTATATAAAGAATTTGAAGTACACATTGAATGTCAAGAATTTTGAATGTTAGTAAATGCTATGAAGATGCTAACAAATATGATTTTAAAAATTTTCTGTCACACTATTGTGCAATAACTACAAATAGAGTTATAGCTAAAATTTTTGGATTAAATTTTATGGCTTATTTGATAAAAATTAAATTTTGACTTTTTGTTATACTGAACTCTGGTTAATTACAGTTAAATAGGATACTTGTCCATCAGCTTTCAAAAACAAATATATGCACTATAATTTAAAATATTTTAGTAAAAATGATGTATTCTGCTTTCAAAATTCACTAAAAAGTTGGTTAAAGACATTCAAATTACCAATTCTCTTTACTTTAAATACTAAAACAGATTCACCTGTTAAAAAAATAAATTACCTATTATTTATTGATATTTTCCACTTTATATAATCTACATTAACTATTATATATATATATATATATATAGTTAATGCAGATTTTTTTTGTGAAAAAGAGCAGGAATATAAAAATAATGCTTTCTTCCATTATTTTCGAGAAAATAGACTTTTCATCATGCTTTAGTTCATTTGCCAAGTTAATTTTCAATAAAAATAACATTTTATATTAAAATTATGCATTATTGATTATTTTATATTCTGATTCCTATAAAAAATTTATTATAATGCAACAAAAAGTGCTACCTACAAATACACAACCAAGTTATATAAAATTAATTTTTTTAACTCTAATATTAAAATAAGTGTATTGATTTATTTTCTTGTAATTTCATTGTCTTATCAATGTTTTTAGTTTCTCTTCATGTTATGCGAAATTACAAATATTTGAAGCTTCAACTCTAAGAAAATAATCAACAAAAGTGAAAAATCAAATGGAGTTCTTAAAACAACAAATTGTCAGAGCTTTAATAGAAAAGAGCATCAAGTTTCTTCAAAAGTATTGAAAGCTAACATTTTTAGTTCTTGGTGGAGAAATGCTAGAAGTGTGTCACTAATTCAAGTGTCAAATTTCTGCTACATTCTCAGATTTAAGCCGACATATTAAATTCTACACTGTGTGAAACATAAAAAAAGTTTAAGGCTTAAAGATTAGATGAGAAAACATGAAGATCTTTTAAACATAAATTATAACATTTAATCTTTATTCCAAATTTGATTTATTGTAAGAAATTTTTTCAGTCAACTACACTCTCCTAATTTGGCTTATGATTGATAAAAATGTGAGATTTTAAAATTTATTTAAATTCTAAAATTAGCCGTAGAGTGAAATGAAATAAATTTTTGTTAATTTTAATAAAAATTTAAATAAACTTGTATTTTTTGTGGAAAAAAGTTCGCTAATTTATTTTGGCAATCAAATTGATTACGTTGGGGATTAAAATTTGTAGGAATATAATTATCTATTTAAACGTAGTATTTTATTTCTGTGTCTTTCTATAGTAAATTTTTAATATGATTTCTTATTATTTACGGGTTTTTTAGGAATAAAATACAGTAAAACGAAGCTGTTTTGCAAAAATGTAATAAAATTATTAATTTATTTTTAAATGAATTTTTCTTTCAACGTATTTAATAAAAATAATGATATCTGTTAAGCTCTTTAAGGATTTATTTTTAATGATCGTAAAATTTTTATCTATTAGGAGTTAATTCTGTACTCTGTAAATCAAATTTTTAATTAAGTTCTCGTATTGAATGTAGGCTGTAATAGAAGTTCAATTAAAACTAGACTTTTTTCCAATGAATGTGAAATGAAAATGATAAATCTATTCTTTCATTATATTTCAATGCTACAATTTAAAAATCTTTTTAGAAACAGATTGTTTCCAATAGGTACTGTTAGTATGTGGTTTTATTTTTTGTTTGAAAGTAATGTTGGAGACTTTAACCGTTCATGACCATTGCACACTCCTATACCATAATTGATACTTTAATTTTCAGCCTCATATTAAACTTTTGAACAAAATTATTTTCTTGCAGCTTATCTATCACGTAATTAATTTTTAATTACTTTGAATACTTTATCTATAGCTCAGCGACTTTACCCATTACCATCCAGTGTTTGGAAGAGAAGAATCACATCGATCCTCGAGTGTCAAGGTTTTGCCTTCCCATTGGTGCAACCATCAACATGGATGGCACCGCTTTGTATGAAGCAGTTGCCGCCATCTTTATTGCTCAGATGAGAGGAGTTGATCTTAGTATCGGAAGCATTATTGCTATTAGGTAAGACACTTAGCAAGTAGATAAATGCTCTGCAGTTTGCATTAGATTATAGATGGCCAATTGATTCTATTACTTCAAGTTACTTGGTTTATAACTCCAATCTGCAAGGATTATAACTTACTCATGACTTGAACGTGAAAAATATAATATAAAAGGTAAAGGATAAAGTATAACTAGAAACGGTAATAATTTATGTTAGTACAATTGTGACAGCTTGAGGAAAAGCATTTAAAATAACAAGAGCAAATTTTAATTGAATAAATTCAAGATGTAAGCGATTAAAAATGGTAAGAAACTAAAGAAAAGTATTTGTTTATCATAGTTATTGGGATTCTATAAATTAAATTTAGCTTACATTTCCTAACTTTAAAGTTATTAAATCCTTTCGTTTTAGGAAATGCATTTCTTGAGCTATATTTTAAGAAAAATAATATTAGGTTGGGGAAAAATAAATCCATTATTTTTACGTGAACTTTTTGTAACTTCTTTCAGATTCAGTTTGTAAAAAGGTTTAAAACAGTTTTCATGTAGATTTTTAGGTCTTGTGCGAAGCTACGACTGCTGATATGCTGTCAAGTTTGATCATTTTTGATATTTTATAGACATTCTCGACAATGTTGTATTCATGCGAGGTGCATCTTTAGCATCCAAATACCCTAACGGAATCGACGAATCTAAAATTGTGCGTAACTGGTTGTTACAGTCATATTTAGGACGATAAACACCTTTCACAATTTTAGCCACCTGGTTAGCATTTTCACCATTATAAAAGAAAAACTAAATTGCATCGAATTTTCTGTTTGTTGTCTTCTATTTTTAAAACCTTTTACTCATAACTGAATTAATCAAACAAAAAACCGCAAGAGAATATTTTAGTGTCAAATGTTACCTTTCCAATGAGCATAAATTTGAAATTGTTTGATAGATACCTCACGAGATAGTGATCATTACAGACGTCTACCGAAAAAATAATGGATAACTTTTTCCCCAACCTAATATTTCGTTTTTTCTTTACTAACTCAATAAGGTGTGATAAAATCGAATTCAAATATCATTTGATCTTGCTTAAAAGAGGTGTTAAAATTTTTGTTTTAACTTTTATAAAGTTATTTGAAATTTATTGTGTCAATCTAGTTAAGGGGGAAATATATTTAACCCGTGTGTGTGATCTATGCTTTTTTATTTTGTTGTCTGATTTAATATTTTTTTTTTAAGTATTACTGCCACAGCTGCCAGCATCGGTGCAGCTGGTATTCCCCAAGCAGGATTGGTAACCATGGTGATGGTCCTCAACGTCGTTGGTCTACCAGCTGAAGATGTCTCATTGATTCTTGTTGTCGACTGGATACTGTAAGAATATATTCGATATAAAGTAGAACATTTTTCTAACAATGGAATATAGTTGATTGTTTTGTTGAATTGAAAAGTCTTATAGATTTCAATTTTTTTCAGCGACCGATTTCGAACAACGATCAACGTTCTTGGCGATGCATATGGTGCTGGAATTGTGGCTCATCACAGCCAAGAAGACTTGGAGGAAATGTCACGTTTTGAAGAGCAGGGAGTAGAAATGACCACACTTTAAGAAAAGTATCACGACTGCCATAATATCTTTGTATATAACATCCGAACTTTTCAAATAACATTCCAGCATGATAGACTGTGTCGAAGCAAGCCGTGTGAGATTTCCGGTGAAAAATTTTAATCCAGAAAGATGTGATTGATAAAATACTTCCCGTTTTATCTTTTAATATATTTTAACACGAGGTGAAGGGAATAGACCAGTTAGTGGTATTAGTTTTCACCTCTTTAAAAAAAGAACACAATGGAATCGTAGGATCAAAATGTTACAACTGCAAAAAACACTTAAGAATTTTTTTTTGTAGCATCCCTTATTTTGTCTTAATGCAATGGGCTGGATTTGATTTATGCGCGTCATTTTTCTTTTGTTTATTAGTCTTGTAAATATTATTTTGCATTCGTTTGTATTTGTTTTTATTTGAAATAAATGTACCATCCTTCATTTTGTACATTTCTAAGTCGTCTAAATTTATTTATTGTTGATTATCATTTAATAGCTATATAAGCCTATTTTCTAAATAGTTAACTGATACTCTCGGAAGAAATTTAATTTTTTGTTTCGGTTTTCTGTTTCCCTCATATAATTTTTTATACTTTTTCCTAATTTTAAATCTACAGCATTAGTTCATAGTTAAAAATTTTTCTTTCCAATTTATGTCTTTATAAGAAATTATGGAAACACCACGAAATTCCTCATATTTAAAGTATTATTCATAAAATACTGATAAAATTGGAACTAATGAATGAACATATTTTTATTAAGATTGGCTTAATCAAAAATCTAAATACAAAGGTTTAAAAGCAGTTTAAATCATTTAATACAAAACTTGGATTGAACGATGACCGTTGAACTGAAGTTCACAATTTTTTTTTACTAAATTTTTTTTTCTTTTGTAATACAAAAATAAAAAACAAAAGTACTTCAAGACATTCATTATTTACGTATAATTTAACACAATAAAATGATGTTAAAAAGAATTTTGTCATCTTTTCTGAAATTGACAAATTATAATTGTTTTTAAAATTATTTCTAATCTGCTTAAAATTAAATTAATCTTTCAATCTATAAATGCAAAATTCGTATGCTTTAAATTTCAAGCTTCAGGAGGATTGTCAATTAAATATATTAGAACTAAATAATTGTTTTATTAAACAATCCAAATGTTTTGAAAACAATTTTACTTTTAGATTATGCATCTATTGTAAAAAATATTTTGTTTGGCTAGTGGGTATGCATTTTACAGTCTTTTACATAAGAGTTAGAGTAAATTTTATTATCAAATAAGTGTGACCTTGTCTCTCCAAGATGCTGATATTAATATTGACACTATCACACAAGCACTTTTATTGTATCATATGACCTAATTCCAAAAAACAATGTGCGCCTACTTTTATGGTTTCTTGTGCATCAGTTTTCGAATCGTTTTGAGTTTGATAGGGATTAAGTTTACAAGTTAAAAAAATTTTTTTTTGGGGGGGGGGGGTGGTATTTAAAGTCATTTACAAATTCTAAAAATATCCATATTGATGATTCTATAAATTTTATACAAAATCCTCAATAGTGTTTTCTTTTATTTATTAAAAAATAAAATAGAAAAAATATTGGAACATAGATTTATTATAAGTTTGCAAAGTATTCTGTTCCTGGGAACAAAAGTGATTACATTTGTTCTATTTCCCAAAGCATTTTTTAAAGTCAAAATAGAGACTTGTGATATCGCTTTGTAAATATAATTTTAAGCTCATAGATTATTTGAATATTTATATGAATTTTGATGAAAAAATAATAGATTTTGATAAAACCCAGATGGTCAAAATAACATATATCTTGTTATCGAAGTACATGAATTTTTCATGCTCATTAAACAATTTGAATTACTTTTCGCTAGAATCATCGTTTTGTTCAAAATATTGTATAGGTAACAGAAAGATCTTCACTCTGAATATCAATTCGACTGCTCATTGGCTCACATCTTTTTTCCAGAGATGTGAGCCAATGAGCAGTCAACATAAAAAAAAAGTTTTTTTTTTTTATGTTGACTCAGATTCTACTTTAAGCTCTAAGTACCTGTCTAAATGATGATTGGTTTTTTTTTTTTTTTTTTTTTTTTTTTTTTTTTTTTAAAAGACCATAAAATGACAAATTAAGCAGCTGCTGCAACTCTTCCAAATATTAATTTTTCAAAACACTTGACACGAGTCTGAATCTTCGATTTTACTTATACATACCGTGTTGGAAGCTGGATAGTTAGCATTCTTTACTGCTTCTTATCAGTTAATGGGTGAATGTTTAAAGTATTTTGGAATCCATTTTATAAATTATGTCTCTGTGAAGAAATCTAATTTGTTTTTGAGCGTAAAAATGATCATAACAAAAAATTAACTTAAATATATAATGGATTTTTTACGTTTGGTTACTGCATTTTAATTGGCTTATTAACAATAAGCTTTCAAAATTTTATGAACTAGCTGTCAATACAACAGCCAAATATTTTATTCTTCGAAATTCATTCTATTATCTTTAGTTTTAGTTGCGATCTTTATTTATTTTTTATCTAAGTTTTAGGTAAGTATACGCGTACAAGCACGGACATTCTCTGACAGACAGAGACAAAGACTTGTCTCTGTCTGTCATTTGGTTCGGGGCTCACTTTGGCCTAGTAATATTAGGGATATTTCAGAACGAAAGATCCAGGATCATCTCAGTCAATGCTGTAGCATGGATATTATACTTCGTTTTCTGACATGCTGAACTTGCAGTCAAACAGCTAGCGTTCTAGTCTTGTTTTTGGGATCGAGTCTCCTTTCTGTCGTTTTTATATTTTAAAATTCTAAGTGCACTTTAAACCCTAGGTCCTGTTATAAACCTAGGTCCTTCGTGTACAAAACGTGACACGTATTTCGTCAATCAACCATCTGCTTCCTGCATGCAAGTCTGTCATGTTAAATGCTTAGAAGTTTCCGGTTTTCTTTTCCAGTGACACGTGAATGCAGTCTATTATCTATGAAAAGCCTTTCCGGTAGGCACTGTGATCATTAAAAGGCCTTAGGCTGTTAGGAGTCCATGACGTGTCAAATTATTTGGTTCGAAGTTGTTATTTTATTTCTCCAAGTCAGTACTTTTTAACGAAGATCATATTATGAAAAAATTAAGTTCTTGCTTACAACTATAATTCATTCATTCATAGTATTTTTGTGTATTTTAACTTCATGCCATTAAACATAAGTATTCAACAAAGTAAAGAAATAAATATCGTTAAATCTCAAATTGTTGAATTTTAAAATTACCAATTGAAATTAATTGTTTATATCTAATGAAATGAAATAAGCCAATATTAAGATTTTCTAATTAAGAATAATTGAATTTTGATTACTTTGGAAACATAATGTGATGTTTTAATATGATAAAAAATAATAGTAGTGTTCAACAGGGGCAGCTGAAATTGTAAACGCATTGATTGCTATTGAAAATTTTCAATAACACAGAACAGCTTTTATTTATTTATTTTGCCGACATGGCAGCCGGTTCTCTGCCATCTCGGCACACTTCTCTTGCCTTCGATTCAATAATCGGTAGATTCGAATCCCACCTTGGACTTGGATGTTTGTAGTGGTACGGAATCTACTTTAAACCATAGGCCCTGGTCCAATTAGCACCTCGTGTGCAAAAAATAGTCCCTTTGAGCGACAAATCAAACGAAACTGAGCAGCTTTTAATTGTAATAGTTTGTACTATAAGTAAATGATAGTTATAAAGTTCGTAAATAAATATGTTAAATTTTATCAGCTCTAACAACTAAATATAAGTATAAGAATATTTTTATTCAAAAATCTTTTTCAAAGTTCTAAATGTGCTATGGAAGAACTGTAATGAAGCATTTTATAGCAGCCGTGAATTTTAAAAATTGCGTTGAGGCATGTGAATTGTAATAACAAGCTTCTAGCTTTGCTTCAGTTCCAAAATTCAAACTTCTGGACTAATGCTGATAATGAAAATATTGAAAAAAAAATGTTCAAATGTAAATAAGAATTTTACAATAAATCTTATATAGATTTTATAAAAAGCTATCCTTAGCATGATGTGTGTGTGTGAAATAAATCACATTTTTAAATTAATGAATCGCTAAATAATACTGTATAGGATTTCCATGTATTTAACATAAATGGAAAGACAAAAATTAAAACCACGAAAATGTGGCTACTTTCGAGGAAATAAGATCAAAGTTACTTTTGCTCGAGAAAATTTTATGAAATTTCATTTCCAGAAAAAAAAATCTGAAAAATGTTAAATTAAAAGTAATAACCAAGATAATACAGAACTATAATTTCATAAGTAATACTGAGTTATAAGACCAATAGTACACATAAGACTATAAAATTTAAACTATATCAAAACACTGCAATATGAGAACACATATTTTTTCTAAGTGATTCAGTGAACTAAAACATGAACTATATAACTACCTTCAATAAATAATATGAAAAGTTCAATAAAAAATTTTTGATGTAATATATTAGTCTTATTAACAATGATAGAAATATAAGTAAACATAATTGCATGAATAGTTGAAAATAAATGAATAATGGGCTGACTTATTCATATAAGTAATTTAACTTATTAAAAATTGATTTAAGTCTATAATAACTTCTTTATTTATGTAAAAAATTCTTCAATATTTATATCAAAAATATTTACTATTACAAAAATAGTTTCTTGTTTTTTTGGGATATTTCATTGAAAATCTTGATTCTAAAAACTTTTTTTTTTTAAAAAAAAGATTGTTTGAATGTTAAATAATTTATTATATCTTCTATAGAGCTAACGCATTATATATTTCAATAAAATCAATTGCGGAATTTTCATCATAAGTAATCGCTGAGTAAATTTATTTTCCATTTTTTAGAAGAGAAATTTAAATTTATCACATTAATGGTGTGAATAATGATTTAAAAGGGGATAAATAAAATTTCCACTTAATTACTATTCACATCATGAAAATTTAGTATCCAAGATTCACCTTTTAATTCCATCTTTGAGTATCCTATTTGAATGTTTGATAGCAAAAACGCTCTAGCAATACGGGTAAAATTAAGTATTGATTATTTTATTAATATATTCAGTATAAGTAACTAGGTCAGTCAAGCGCCGCTGGTGTAGTGGTATCATACAAGATTCCCATTCTTGCGACCCGGGTTCGATTCCCGGGCGGCGCAGACAGTTTTTTTTTTTTTAAATCTTTAATTTTTTTTTAATATAATTTTTAAAATATATAATTTTATACAAATTGCATTCCGGTATTTTATATTCTATTAAGTAAAATAATGAATATATTAAAAATAAAATAATAATATATATACTGAAAATAAATTTTATTTAATGTAAATTAATTTATTTTAAGTAGGGGCAAACATTTTCATATAAGAGTTTAGATTAATAAATTTAATATTTTACAATCTTTTTTTAATATTTTACAATTCTTTCAGCATGATAAGATAAAATAAAATACTTTATCTTTTTCATTAAAAAAAGGATAGAAATAAATTTCTGAAAGGGTAATATTTATAATGTATATAAATAAATAAGTATAAAAACATCAGTAAATATGTTAACAATAATGTTGTTTTTAATAGGTATTTTGTTTTTAAAATATTCTTTATTGATTTTTATGAAAAAAGGATGTATCAAATATCATTTCTTTCACTAGTCGCAGCAAAATTCCTTTTTAACTTCATTAAAATATTTGCTGTGTAAAACACTTTCTTGAGAAGGAAAATGTTTTGGTTAGTTTCTTTTAAGTAATTTATTTTGAATTCCAAAACCAATCAGAGTAAAAGTGAATATTTATATTTCTAAGTTTCTCTATTTAAGCATTTATTTATAAACTTATATTATCAATGTTTTTGTATTTAATGAGATAAATGGTTTTTCTTTTCCTTAAAAATATTCCGCCTGCATAAAATTATATAATTTACATCCATCTTCTTCATCCATTCAATCAATTCTTATTTAAAAATTTCCATATTTATTTTAGCAACAGGTATTTAAAAAAATTATTAACGGCTAGTTTTAAGGGAATAGAGAACCTATTTCATTTGGTTTTATTAACGACTGTTGCCATTAGATGGCAGCACTAAATAATTAAGGCGTTCATTTGATAGTTTGGAATATTTACTTCGAATTTATTATTAAGTAATAAAAATAATGTTAAATTATTTCCTACAAACATTTCTTGTAAAATACAAAAATATTTTTGCCAATAATTTTAAAAGTATAAAATTTTTAATAAAATACATTAGTTTAATTAAAATTTGATTATGAAATTGAATTGGCGATTCTTATTTTTTCCCTCATATTAATATATTTTTACAACATATTTATACTTTAATACTAATGCCAACAGACATAAATAAGTTATTTTACTGAAAGGAAAACATTTTAGATGCATACAGCATAGCATTCTTGTTAATTAAATTTAGACATTGATAGCTTTAAAATTTGGCTTTTACTAATGCATTTTATTAAGAAGTGAGAATTTTCAAGTATACTAAAATTTAAAATTTTTTAATATCCCTCAATAGTTTGAAATATTATTTTCATCATATTTAACTTTACTATAATTACCTTAATATTGTAATTATATTAATGACTGAAATTCTTGAACTGTTTAAAAAACAGGCATTTTAAATTTAAAAAAATCACTGTATTTCAGTGCACTGGCCAAAGAAAAGAATGTGTTTGAATAACTGAAACTTTAAGCTGATTCATAAATCTTAACTATACAATATTTTGGTTAATTACATTAAAGGTAGTTAAATATGATTCAATATAGATATTTAACTTCCATAATTTATTCTAAAAATTATAAATTAATAGGATGCTCTTTTTTCTGTGTGAATAATATAACAGATGCAGATATGTAAGAACGAAATATTATTGATTTCTTTAGAAGTTTTGAATAAAAAAGTACAGACACTAACTTAATATATATCTTTAATTTTTAAAATCAAAAAATACATAGAACAACACAAAATTTAAATGAAATTTATCTAATCTATAAAGTATAAATAATTATTATAGATTTATTATTGGATTCCTTTTAACAAAAATGGTTTTTTTTATAACACCAACACTGAGATTTTTAAAATAAAATATGAAAAAAAAGAGGATTATAAATTTTCTTTAAAAACTTATTTTGCATTGTCACAAGTTTTATTGACATTAAGGAGAATTAAATTTAATAATAATAATTTTCTAATGTCATGAAAAACTGGAACATTGAAAAATGTCACAAACTTTAATGAAAAGTGAAACGGACTAATTTTTATACATCAAACAAAAAATGTGCTATTAAACTATGACTTTAAAATATAATTTTGGGATGTCAATTTTCTCTTATCTTGAAATATTTCTATGAAAACTTAAGAATGATTTGTTGAAATGCTTCATCTATACTTATTTCGTTTAAAATTCTTCCATAAAATCTTCGGATTAATCTTCGATAAATAGAAATTAATTTAAAATTTACTATTCTTTATAATTTTTCCATAAAATCTTAAGTATGTGTTTTTTGATAAATTATAATAAGCACACGTTCTTACAAAAGTTTTGCGATTTACCTTAAACTATTTCGCAAAACGTTAGAAAATACTGAAAAATTAATTTATTTCTAATTTTTGTTTATTAATGTCATTCTGTGATGTATTGTAATTTTATTCCCAAATTTTGAAAGCTTCAATTAAGATCATTAATTTAAAATCATTATTTTGAGATAAACACTTTTTCGATTCTTTGTTATAAAAATCGACATATGATATTTTAAAAACATTCCAACCAATATATTTCAGTTTTTTTAAGTGTTTTTTAGGTATAGTTTGATATCTAGGAATCAAAACTATTTCTAATTTGCAAATATTATCTAACATAAAAGGTTAGAAGTATACATAGAACCAGTTAAGTTTTTAATTAAATACGTTAGCAAACATTTTAAAGAAACTTTAATATTTTGCAGCAATAATCCTATTACACGAAGTTTTCATTTTCCTTCATAAAAATTTTAGAGATTAATGAGAACTGGTAAGATTAAATAAACTTAAAACTTTAAACTCTAATTGGAAACTTAACAATTTGGGATTTCAAAAAGATATTCTCATTATTTAAAAACATTTATGTAATTATATTTTGTATTTATTTTAAACGCATTATCAAATTCTGAAGCCTAAGTTTATCTTTTAAAATATGTCTTATATCAAAATACTTTTATCTCTATAACCATACATTTATACATATTTATATACATTAATCATACATTTTACATGCTTTCTACATGCATATTTATACATATATTTTTAAATAATCAGGAAGAAAAGGCATCATTCTTTGACTTATGACAGGTTTATGTCTCAATTTTCACACTGACATAAATTAACTTTGTTCGATTATATTCAACAATTAAAATAAGTTTTCATAAATAATTGCAAATAATTGAATAGGCATTTATACATCACAATTTAACAATTAAATTAATTAATTCTTGTTTACATTGTTAGAATATATTAAACGATTTCCATTTAATAAAACATTTTTAATACATCTGGTGTTCTATATTTTTATAATTTATTAATAAAGAAATAAAAATATTACAAAATAAAATATTTTTACATTTGTATATCTTTAGTAAAGAAATTATTCATAGAAAAATTATGGTGACTATTTTTATCTCCATTTTCGCATTTTATAAAAAGATATTCAAAACTCAATGTCGTTTGACAATGTTGTTTTCCAATCATATTCTTTTCAATTTATTTAAGATAAAATATTTTCAATCCAAATCCTTGTTTCTTTATTTTCGATAAAACTTCTTTCACATAAAATATTTTGATTGTCTGAGAGTGGATCTGCTATTTCCTACTTTTTTGTTGCAGTTTCTTCATTTATTTAAAGATAAAACTCCTCTATTTCATAAGAAAACCTGTTTTACATTTCTTATTTACTAAAAATAATTAATTCAAAACAGATTTGTAACTTTTCTTCTTAAAATATACATAGTAGGAGATTTAACGTGAAAGAATACTAGAAATCTTTGTGGCAGATTAGACTTTTAGTAAAATAGAAAAATGTGGTTTTTATCTAATTTATTTTATAAAGAGCTTTCAACATTCGTTTGGGAGGTAAGTTTAAAACATTTTTATTTTAAAATACTAGTATGCTATGCTGCATTTTTAAATTTCTTGGTGCAAAAATTGCTTATTTTTTAATATAATTTTAATTTTTTGTTTGTTTTTAATATTCAGTTTTATAATTCACACGAAATTGACGTCTAATCTTTTTCATAATGAAATTCTCATTAACTTCATTAATGAAAATACTTAAACATTATTTTTTTCATATATAAATAGCTGGATTTGAAACAAATAATATTTTTTAATTTTTTTAAATGAGAAAAACAAAGTTAAGTTAATTTTTTTTAACATTTTAACAAATATCTGTAATAGTTAGAGTGTTAAAAATTAAATTTTTTCCTCTCGAATATTAATGCCTAATAAATGGGTTCATCTACTGATATAATTTGTGAATACTCCACTATCCTACAGCGAAATCAGTGTACAATCATGTAATTTGTATTATTTAAATTATTAAAATAAGAAGAAAGAGACATTCTTTTCTAAAATATTTAATTCTAATATCTTATAAACTATGAAAAAAACATAAAATATGATTGTGACACTGATATATATGCATAGCATTTTTTACTGGAATTATTACCACTATTGTCTGAAAAAATATGTAGCCTTTAAAATTAATTATTAATGTATGAAGCAAATAAAATTGTTAAAGTTTCAAGACTTATGCAAAATGCTTTGTGTTTGTATTAACACAAACTTACACACTTATAATTCATGTTACATTACTAAATTGTCACATTTATTTGCATACATTTATTTTATCATTAATTGAGATTTTATAAATTTTAATTCGCAAGAAAACAGTATATATAAATTATAGTAATATGTATTTTTCATTGGATTGGTTGGTAAGGTAAATAATTAGTATTTTACTTATTTTTTCAAAAATATTATTAGTAAATGTTTTAACACATAGAACGCAGCAACAGTTCGTGATAATTTAACATGGAAAATGTTTTCAATATTTTAGGTAATTTGTAACTAAATAAATTAAGATTTTCTATTTATACAGTTTTGAGCTACATTTATAAAACAATGCAAAATAACATTCCTCAAGAAACATTAGTATACAACAAAGAGTTTTGATTTGCAGAAACGTTTACAGTAAAGACGAGTCATCGCAAACTTACTTCTAAGAAAGAAATCAATCATTATAATGATAAGAAGGTATTATTACTATATTGAAAATCCGCTTTAGGTCCCCTCCTTGGCGCGATTTAAAAAACACCGATGCCATGGCGGAAATTCTACCGCTATTTCAAAGTGAAATTTAATTAGCGACCAATGAAAAGGCTAAAACAAACGAATAATTATTGAGCATGCGCGCGAAAACGCTTCAAATTCGTGAGTTGGCGAAGTAGGGGACCTAAAGCGCAGATTAACCATTACTATTATTGCATTAATTGATTTAATATTATATGCATTTGCAGAAATGTTAATAACTTTTAAAATAATAATCTTAACTTTAAAAAAACTTAGACGTAATAAAATAAAATGCTTACAAGATTGAAACATTAAATATAGCTAATAGAGAATTGATTAATTGATATTTGTATTTTTTAATACAAATTTATTTCATATTTTATAAGCATATCAATGAGATTACTTTTTTAAACGACTAAATGTTCACACAATTGGATATGTATATAAATTTTGCTTAGATAAATTGGTTAGATACATTGGAAATTGTCTTAGATAAATGTTTTGTTTAGAAAAGTAATGAGTAGCAAGTTTTCAAAAAATTAAAGAAAGTTAAAAGAAATTTAAATGGAAATCAAAGGAATATTATAAAAAGATAATTTAGCAGACACTTAGTTTCGCAATTATTAAATTGAACTGGCATATTTTTAAATTGAACTTGCATTTATTAAATTGAACTTATACTCATTAAATTGAATGAAAATGTAAGAAGCATACAACACAAATATTTAATTAGATATACATAAAAATTGGATATGTATATACATTTTCATAAAACTTTGACTGTGAAACTTAAATAATATTTTAAGGTAATTGTTATAATACTTTTAAAATTTTCTGAAACAAAAAAGAATCCACAAAACTAAGTTTGAGAGTAAACTCTTAAGGAAGGTACCATTTAAAAGTATCATTTATTTTTGATGGCTACATGTAAGCGAGATACATAAAAATTCGCTTAATTTTTTTAAGTTTATCCATATATCTTCTTTTCTTTAAGCCAAATTCTGTAACTGAAACAAGGTCAAGCACTGAAAGCCATTATTTGTTTTGTTTCTCGCTCGTAACAGTCTCATAAAACTTTGTTATTGTTCTCGTCCAATTTTGTTATTCTTTTTGACAATAATATCATTTTATGTGATGAAATATAAACTTAATTAATAGTGAGGCGAGTCATAAAATAGTTAAACTCATGCCACGATTTGCATATCATAGTTTGGGAATCGGTGGAAAAGGAAGACCGTCTTGTTAAAGATGTATGAATGAAAAACAGATAATATTAAAAAATAACTACAACTTTCATCTAGAGTATAATACAGGCCGATCAAAGAAGCTTTTGCTAATAGTTTTCTTAACATTTTTTGCAATATTATAATTAGAACAATATGTTGAGTGTATAAAATTAATATTATGCAGATAATATATGTATAAAATAAATATATTTATTTTATAATATTAAATAAATTAATTAAATGCATAAAAATAAATGGATTATGGTCTGTTGCAGGTTTTAATATTATGTTTCAGTTATCGTTATTTAGTATGAAATTTTTTTTGGCATTTTTCTTTGATATTTACAATTAAGTTAACTGATAATGGGAAAAGTGATACTTAAATCTGGAGATATGAAACAAAGTTCGAAGAGAAGTTTCATTTTTTTGAGATTAATAGATAATCAATTAGTTAATTCCTAGACATAATGTTATCTTAATTCAAAACAAAATGGTCTAATTGTCATGTATAAATTTACTGTTTCTTTAGTCAATGATATCACACAATCATTAAAGTAAAATAAACTCAAAAATCAATTATATACTATTGTTAAATTAATAGAATCCGAGTTAATTTGAAGTATTCCAAATTCAAGTATAACAAGTACACAGCAAAACCTAGAGAGAGAGAGAAAGAAATGGAGAGATTTTTGTAGCTTCCAATATAACTTAGGAAAATTTTTTATATACACAAAAAAAATATTCATAAAAAGAACGTTACTTAAAGAAAAAAAGTTTTTTTTAAGTTCAGAAAATAAGAAATGATGCAATGTTGAATAAATTAAACTAAGACAAACTATAAAAAAGGAAATTTTCTCATTTTCATTTAAAATGAAAAAAATGCCCGGCTTAGTTTGTAAAAAGCCATTATAGACATTTAAAATTAAACACCATTAGTTATGCTTGTTTCTAAGAAATAATTTATATTTACAAAAGAACTATATTAAATTCCTTGTAATAAAGACGGAGACATGCCAGATCCAAATTAAAAAATATCTTTATAAATAGAGTATACCTACTGTAAAAATTTTAAACACAATTATTAAAAATTAAATTAACTAAAATATTAAGTGGCATTCTATTTATGAAAAATGCTCTCAATGTGAAAAACTAATTATCTTTAATTCTTATATATTTCATCTAAAATTGTATTTATCATATTAAGCATTGAATAGTTAGAATTTGTATATGACACGTTATATGTAATTATAGTTTTTCAAAATTGACAGTTATTCATCTACCAAAAATCATTGACGATTCGTTAAAAGAGAAAATATTGAGTTTCCAGATGAAGTAAGATTTTATTTTAAAGAATATGCAAAGAAGCAGCAAAATTACTTAATTTTCAACATATGTGAATCCTCAAAAGTTGCTCTAACTTTTAAAATTTTAAAAATTACTTGAGAACTTAAAATGGCTTTTCTTAAAATAAGTATGAAAACTTATAAAACAAGTTTTTTGGAAGATAATAATTTTTATTAAAATTTTCTTCAAATAAGTTTTATACTATTTGAATGATTTCGTTGTAAAAAAAAAAATTAATTCAATCATTTATTGATTTCAACTTCTACGTATGATATTTTCTATACTTTTTTCACAAACGACTTTTTAAATATAAAAATGGACTATATCTTTTTAAATATAGACATGTTTCAGATAAAGTATAAATAACAAATACTTATTATCCATTTAGTCTACCAATTTAGAATCAGGTAAATTGAGGAAAATTATAGTATTCATTATACATTTAAATATTTTGAGAATAATAAAATATTTGCTATACTTTAATGGCAAAAATAGTATGAAATATTCTATGTTATAATTGAGATAATAATAGTAATTTGGAAACTAATGTCAAGCTAAATATGGAAAAAGTAATTTTTAAAATTTCAATAAAGAACCAAATAAAGCACAAACATAATAAATATGATATTATCAGTGTATAGCACTATTTGTTTGTCTGTTGGTGCACGCGTAGAAACCCGAAGAACAGCGCCCTCTATGTAGACGAGACTTTTCCGCTTCTGACCACTGAGGAGAATGGAGCTTGACTGACTGTCAGCTTATTACTTATACACTTACTTGTTATTTGTTACTTTTACTTGTTATTGTCTTATATATGATAAAGTTAATGAAAATTTACACGAGGTCCGTCATATACTTTAAACTACTTTTAACACCAGAAACGTTTTGAATTTATGTACTAACAATATCTTTAAATTAACTTTAATAGAAGCATAGCAACATTTTTATCGTATTCCAAATTTTAAATATACTCAGGATTAAATATTTCATTTTCAGTAACCCCATCAAATAAATATTAAGTTAAATAGTTATGTGAAATATCTTTTAGAAATAAGAAAATTAAACATGGCACACACATAATAGTTCCTTTTTGGACAACATAAGTTGTAATTAAGATTCTTCTTGAGAAAATATAAAGTAAAATAACGAGCAAAAACTCATGTTGCCACATTAATTAGCTCAAGAAACAATTCAAATTGACTTTGAAATTTGCATGTCGATATAACAGGGAAAAAGCTATCCAATAAAGTAACATATCTGTGTTGTAAGTACGTTTTGTTTAAAGGTTTTATACGAATGATGAGTATAATACCTTACATAATATGCAGATAAATTTTAGTAAGAACATTAGGTTTTTAAAATCTATTACTCAATTAACTGAATTCGCTTATCATAACAGATCGTTTTTCCATTATAAACTGGAGAATTTACGGTATTTATGTACTATGTAGATAAGTAGCTAAAACTGGCGGCCTAAGAAAATAATAGGACGACTACTAAAAAATAGAAACCTAGGCGCTAACATAGAGGGCACTAAGACAAAAAGTATTATGTAATTTAAATCACTTTAGTTCGGCCAATGAAATCGCCATTTGAAACTTTTGTCGCCAAATATCGCCAGGCTAGTCATTATATTACGTAAGTACCAAATTTTCTGATATATAATTTATTTTTTATCAGAAGAAAATAAGAGTTTTATGACATCTTTGCATTCCTTTGTTAATATATCTATCTTAATTTACGTCCTTAATTGTCTTAGCGTTTTCTCTGTGTGGCATATATATCCCACTTTAATAACCTTATTTTTATCTAATTATGTAAGGTGTATATGTACAATTTTTTAATTTGTTTCTATTAGGGTGTATTTGTACTAAATCGATTTCTTATTATATGAGCTAATTACCATTATCTATTATATTTGAGTTACTCACTATTATTGTTTCAGACATATTTCTATCCTTTATTATTTGTCTAATATCTTGTTATTATTAATGATTTCATTCAACTATAGTTTACAAATACTAATGGAACCCTTTTGTGGGATCAACATGAAGACTACAAGGAAGGCCTTTCAAAAATGGGAAAAACAGGAGATGAACAAAGTTTGGCATGACTCTCCTGAACAGAAACATGCAAAAAGCATGGTTTTCAACTCATCTGAGAAAATTGCATCTGAAATTCTTGGACTCCCAAGATTGAAGATTCAAGCAATTGTAGGCTTCATTACTGGGCACCATCATTTCAGGAAACACCTTCATACAATGGGGCTTTTTAAACAAGAACCAATTTGTAGGAAATGCCACGCAGGGGTAGAATCAACTCATCATATCCTATATGAGTGTGATGCTCTTGCCCTTACAAGATTCACTACTCTAGGTAATCTATATCCTAAAGAGTTACACCTAAACTTCATTGAGGGCCTATCAGACTTTATAAACAAAGTAGGTGACCCAAGACAATGGAACTAGGAAAAAAATTGGGCTTGGAGCATGGTACAAAATGCAAAAATGCAGAGGTGCCACACATCTGACAAGCTCAAGAGAAGAAGAAGAAGAAGAAGAATGTATTTATCCTCTTTTTATACTAAACAAACATTTTAAATTATTTAAAATGTAGTTAAATAATTTTTCACCACTAAGCAAAGAAAAATTATATTTTTAACAAGTTTATGTTACATCTTTGAATCCTAAATTTTCATTGAAAGGCATTGTTACAAAAACTGATATGCATTTGTTTTTATTCAGAATATTCACAATCTGAGAATAAGTTTCTGAAAAGCACTTTCAAAGGAAATATGGAAAAAAATTAGGTGACTTATTAATAGTTGTTAAATAGGTGGAAAAAAAATAGGTGATTATGAAATTCAGATTCAGTGAATAATGTTGATACCACATTTCAGAATAACGATAGGATGTTTTTAAATGTCTCTTCTTCTAATAATGATAGAGAGATTTCTGGTGGTTAATATCGAAATGCATATCAGGGTATCACGTTTATAATCTTCATAGTTTTATTTTGATGTGAATTGATTAAAGTTAAGTCTCATTATTTTATGGGCTAAAATATCTTCAAATATCACTTAAAACCGATCAAATTTGCAATAAATGGAACTAAAAACTGGATCGATTTCAGTATTTGATTTGGTTACATGAAAACACAATGGATTAATTGTTATAATGTAAGATTAACATTTTTCATTATTTGATAATTAAAAAAACTTAAGAATTGACATTCAGTGTAATATTGCATTTAGTTTGGTCTAGTGGAATGCCTGTTTAATTTTGGAACAAAAAGTTCTCCATATTGATGAATGAATAACACAAAACAATATTAATTATATCTTGTTTATAAATAACTGTTCTCCTTATAATAAAGGTGAGAAAAGAAAAATTAAAAAAAAGGCATTTAACTTCTACTTGTATTTTTAAAAATATGATTTTACTTTTAACTATATACCTTTCTTTTATCTATAGAAATGTATGTCTACAGACATCATTTGCTACAACATTCTGACGAAGCTTTTTTTGAATTTTTTCCAATAATGAATTTGGCATAGATAATTTAAATCTTTAAGCGTCTAAATAGGTTTTATATACAAATAATAAAAAAATAAAAACAACATAAAAATAAAAATATATAAAAATGTGGAATAAGATAAAAGAACTTGAAGAAGATGCTAAGTTTTTACATAATATATTTTAAAGTAAAAGATAAATTTGGAAATTTACATAAATTATCGAATCAATAAGCATTTGTTAAATCACTGACTATTTTAATGGCTGTTTGTATTAAAAATATTTGCAACACTTTCATTTAGTACAAGAGAAAATAGTTTTCACGTATTTTTCTAACGACTACCAAAACTTTTATCATAATATTTTTTTTTTAGAAAAAATGTAATTTTCCAATGTTTATGAAAGACATTACTGTTTGATTCACTGAAACGTCAGACATGAAAGAGAGCCAAAAGTTTTTTAGGAAACATAGCCTTGATATCTGCCTCCAAAGTAATCTAAGGCTCAAATTTATTTCCAAAAACTTTCCAAATTTCTTTATTGTCATATACACGTCAGAAACGGTCTCAACCTGAGGTATGTTTTCAAGTTATAAAACAATCTCTGGACCAGGAGAAAAATGAGAAGAATAAAATATGACGTCTGTCTAAAATGGTCAATAACAACAATGGATTTTGCTGGACAACCGCTTCAAAAATAATAGAATGCGTTCTAGGATAAAGTTTTCCTTATTATTTTTTATTGCAGAAACATTCTTTTAGGGAATAGGGAAAGAAAAACTTCAAAAGAACTTGATCTCTTAGGAGTTTTCACTGTCTTGTTGTTTATATTCTGTCTTCAATTTACAAGCCTTAGTTTTTCCATCAGCTGCAATCCATATTTTATTAGTCTAAGATGAGAGACACTGATAGTGCAGAGTTGAGTATTTTATTTTTTCAAATTTTTCTTCAGGTTTTTAAATTCTCATAAAAGCATCGCTTACAAAAACGTTTATCATAGTTTTACGTTAAAGGAAACTTTATGAATAGAATGAATTTTCCATGAGTGGGCAGCATTAGATCTCAAATTTGATACTTAATATTGTATATGAACACGAGAATTTGCACATAAAAACATAAATTTTTAAACACATCCTCTCTATACATGCATATGGAATTCATAACTGAAAATGATAAAACGATCAAATTTTTTATTAAACATATTATTTTTTATAATATACTTTTCTAAATTAACCAAAAACAAAACAAATTAAATTTTTAATTAATTTTAGGTTGAATTAAATGTAATCTATTATATTTTGGTATAAAGTTGCAATGATCGATGCTCATAAAGTATCAATCAAGTCCTTTCAGATTTATGCTGGTTGAAGAGGTGATATTTTTCACTAAAAAATTCTTTTGCTAAGGAGAGTTAAAAGTGGAATTCTCCAAGAATGATAAAACTTTACAAGGAAATAAAAAAATCAAAACCATATTTTACAATTTTTCTTTGATTAAAGTGAAAATACAAGCTAGGCGATTGAAATTGTGGATGGTGTTTTTTTTTATGATCCCGATACTGTAACAGCCAATTACGTAAAGTTTTGATATCATCAATTCAGTTCAGGTACTTTTGATGTTAATAATGTATCTCGCACGAGTGCACCCTCGTCTAAATTGTCGATAAAACATAAAAAAATTATATAAGCTGATCGCTTGTTAGCTGTCGTAACATCACCTAGAACTTAAAAATCAACAATAAAAGTTTTATACTTTTTATAGTACAAATTACATAAAGATCACATTAAAATAATGGATTTCTTTTTCCCCAAACTAATATTAATTATGAAAAATTAAGGAAAAAAATCAAAAGTATGTTATCTAGTTTGCTTTTTTGATCCCTAAAGCAGCAGTAATATAATGTAAATATTTTTAATGCTGTTAATGTTTTTAATGTGTTTTTAACGTCGTTAATTTGTATATTAGGGTACTTTCATTCCAAATAATATGTTGATTTAATTAAAAACTGCTATTAAGCTTATATATTAACTTAATACCATCTTTTAACTAAATCAACATATTAAAAATCCTTAATTGAAGAATCAAACAATGATCATTAGCTGAGAATTTCTATTAAATCTTTCTTTAACATCATTATACATGTAATTAATGAAATTGATAAATTTTATTGAAAAAGTTTTATTGACATTTATTTGATATTACTTTAAAACTAAAAGCGCCTCAAATGAATTTAATCTTTGGTTCAACAGTTGATGAAGTTGTACGTTTGAAAATTATATTTAACAATGCTTAGTTTTCATCGTTATGGAAGGTTTTATGTCAAAAAATATAATTAGATTTCATAAAAGTTTTCTATTTTTTGATGAAGAAAGAACCTTTTATTACTTCTTTCATTTTTGATTAAGCTAAATGGTAAATGCTTCATTATCAACAGTCGCTAAATGTGGTAGATCCTTCATTATACATCTGATGCATCTCAGTGATAAACCTGATCATTGCTTCCATGAGATAAGGATTATTGACCTAGATAATCATGAAAAATTAATCGTAACCATGCTGTTTTTAAAAATTTAACTAAAGTTTTGGCATAAATGGATATATCGTTTTTTTTAAAGAAATTAAAATTATGCAATCAGAAACTTTATAACATTTTAAAATTAGTATTTTCTGCAAAATTTGCAGAAAACGATCTATAATATATTAAACATGTAATGCAATTATAATTAAATGTATTAACGTTTATTCTCGCAAAATTAGAATGTCAAATGTTTTTCTTAATTTTTCGAAATCTTTTTATTCTATATTTGCAATTATTCAATTACGAGAATTATAACAGTGTCGACAGTTAAAAATACAGTAAATATCGTATTCACATAAAATCTAATCTCGATTGAAATTTATTTTAAATCATGATTAAGAATTAAGAATCTGATATCTGTATATTGCCATTCTAGTCATAATTTCATTCTTGCAGAAAAAAAATAACTTTGTATACTTTCCTTAATTTTATATATAATTTTGTATACAACAAATATCTGAGTGTAGTAAGATATATTTCAACTGTCACAGTTTAAGTTTGATTATTTTCTTTTGCTTCAGATTGAAACGTGACATTTTCTCACTCCAAGTTTAATGCTTATACTTTACTGACATAAAAGTATTAGTGAGGTTAAATTTGTTGAGCATAGAGTACTAAGTAAAGTCATACCTCGGTCTCTTATCTTACCGTTAAAGTCATAAAATAAGTACCAAGAAAGTAATATTACGCTACTGGATGAAATGATTTATAATGTCCTTAGTAATAAAATTTGGATGTTAAAGACGCTATATTGAAAACTATATGTAATTTGAGAAAATATCAATTTATCAAACATGGTTATTTAACACTAAATATTATTTTGTGCATTGCAATTTAAGTGAAAACATTTATCTTCGCAAATTATGTTGTGTCAGAATTTTAATATAGTTATACTCGTCAAAACGCATAGAATTAAGAAATTAGCAAATATTAGTCACATTTACTACTGATGCTAAACCCTTATTTCTTTAACTATAATATGAATATTTATTCTGGGGTTAAATATGGAGCGTTTTGTGATGACACAGTTCTGGAACTCATATACAAACCGATAACGCAAACTACGTTATAAGCTTTTTTATAGCATATCGGTGAGTAAGATTTATTTTGAAATGGAGATACTCTGAGAATTTCTATGAAGTTAGTAACGTATTTCATTTAATTTTTGAGACAGGTAGGCTAAATTCAAAATTTTTCGCTCAAAATTATTTCGATTTGCAAATTATGTTATCAATTTTCTTAATATCAAAATTTTTTTAAGACTATTGAATTCTAAATGAGGAGTGAGAAAATAGTGAAGAAAAATTCTGTCTTAGAACCAAACTTTGCTAAGAATTAGCTATCTTATACCATAAATGTTCTAACTCATAATTGTTCTCATTTCTGGATTATCAGGTTAAATGGCGCATGACTTTTAATTTTTTTTAAAAAATGTATTTGTTGGATAAAAATAATTTAAAACTGATTTTATCAGAAATCTTGTATTTAAAAGTGTTTGGCAAGGAGAACGATATATATATATTTTTTCTAAATTAAACGCATTAAAAAAGCAGTAAGAAATATGTCAAAACATAAGATTTAAAGACACAAATTAATTTTCTTCAAATATGTGGTATGATTCTTATTTTATGTGGTGTCGATAGGTGGAATTTTCTCAAATAATTTCATCGATTTTAATCATTGAGCTAAGTAATACCTTTGTGAATCTTATGTGCTAATTAAATTAATCCACCATTGCCACTTATTCTAGCTAAACTGAACTTCCAAATTTTCAAAATGAATTTTAATTTTTGATATAAAATATTTATTATAACTTTGCGATATTTTACACAATAAAACTAGAATAACCTTGAAATATAGTTTTAAACTAATATCATATAACAGAAAAGCTATTTCTTAGATGAAAACAGGTGTTTTTCAGTGTTTGAAGTGAAAGTTGCTGCTATTTAATCGAATATATATATATATATATATATATATATATATATATATATATATATATATATATATATATATATATATATATATATATATATATATATATATATGTAAATTTAATTTACTAATCAATTTATATTTGTTGAAATTAATTTATATTCAAAGTTTTTTATACAGTTTTGATATTCAAAGATTCATTTATCTTTAACTTATATATAATTAATAGTAAAATTAGAGCATTATTTATTTTACCTTTATTGCACCTGTTTTTATAACCTGTATTGAATTTAGGTAAATCAAGTCTTATATAAATGAAACCGTATCTGAGAGAGCAATAACTTTTGGAACTCTCATTAATTGGGTACCATTAGATAATTATTTTAAATATTTTCTAATGTTATCCATCTTTTAAGTATTTCCTAATGATACAACAGCAGCAAGCTATGAGCAAAATATTTGTTTTTTTCAATTGGATAAAATTTTCTTTAAAATTTTTAATGCTTTTATGCTATAAATGTGTTGATTGGAATATTTTTCTTCTTCTATAAAAACATTTTAATATAAATGTTTTTAGAATGCACTAGAAATAAAAATTCGCTTATAGATAAAAATTATTCTGCATTA